>JANEYF010004838.1:0-155000 GCA_029963845.1 Rhamnusium bicolor | reverse complement strand
GGATTTAATAAACCCGCCTGGCACATTGCTTAAAATTCCTATCTCTAAACGAATAAGATCCATCTAGAATGTTTAAAATTATGGATATTATTTTTTGTGTGTTGAATTCTGTCTCAATTTTGTTTATCCAAAATGATAGTGTGACTGCTATAATATCGCAACTTTCTTAAAGGCAAAGCCATAAATAATTTTGTTTTAATTGTCAGTAGACCAGTTGTGCATAGGTAAATGCATAAGCGACTTATTTACACCTATGTTGTTAGATAATTGTACCATAGGATTGAAACGATTCAAATTAATAAAATTATTTATGGCTTTGACTCTTTAAGAAGAATGTTACAATCTTACAACGGCCTATATGATATATATTAGTACAAAATCTATTTCATGGAGAATACTGGCAATGCTATAAATAGGATTAAAAATTATACAGAGCTGTTGTTAATATATAGGAGCAATAAATATTAGGTAAAACTAATTCCTTGTCAAAAGTTTCCACCAATTGCAGTTTGATGTGGCTGAAGAAAAAACTCGAAATCAACACATTTTCTCACATTTTTTTGTATAAAGTGGCGAAACTCTCCTCTGCATTTTAAAATATGGTAACACAGGACCTTAAATACTGTATTACAAACCATATATCTAATCTATTCTATATCTTAGTCATGCTTGAAAATAAATAACTGATGATCAATCATGACTTGAAAATTAATTGGATTATTGAATTATACATTATATTATATTTAGAATGTCCCATAATTAAGTACCTTCCTTCAAAGGGGTGATAGAAGTCAAAAAAATAAGTTGTCTTGTATATAAACATTTGCCATAAATCAGTTCATGAGGGAACTACAACCACTTTTTATGCAGCTTTCAACACTACCGTCATTTTTCGTTTTAAGTGTTTAAAAACAAATAAGACAAAAAAAGTTATGGAGAAAATTCACCCTTAGTACACCAACAAATCATGGAATTTTGATAAAAATTGACAAAATATATAACAATATGAAATTAATAAATGGGACAAATTTAATTTGTACAACTAAAGACGTTTCGTATTTATTGGCAAATAACTTTCTTGTACTTACCCCTTTTAAGGGATTGTAGCTCCTTTATGAACTATTTTAAAGGAAATGTTTATGTACAAAATTTAACTTATTTTTTTGGAGTTCTCTCACCCCCTTGAAGAAAGATACATAATTATGGGACACCCTGTATATTAACCGGCTCGTTGGAGAGTAGTTGGCTAGAGCACGCGATGGCAAGTGTGACTAGATAATCACTTCATCGTCCTGCGGGTCTGAATCCCGCCAACGCACTTTCAATGTCGCTGAAAATGGTTGTGTGTCCACGTTTTTTCATAAGCTTAACTCTCGCCTGTGCAGCTTTGGCTTTGGATTTGGAGGTTGTCTAATTTCTGTGGTGTTTATTTATTTATATATTTCTACTATTTTTACCAGATTTTGATTGGCTGAATGGTTTCCATCATCTCCCATACTTCTTTTTAAGCTCTCAGGAGGCCTATACCACACTTGAGTTTTTATTTGTGGTCTTTTTATACCTCTCATTTCATATCTTTCTCTAAAAAAAAAAAAAAGAAAACATGAAAATTACATTACCGCAGTGCAGTTTATCAGCATAAATAAGGTATACCTTGTGTCATCAAAATAGGAGTTCCTTAAGAGCCGTTTTACATTAATCCTTTTTTCTGGGTCATATTCTATCATAAGACGAAGAACGTTCCTGCCATTTCTAGTAATAAAAAGGTAGCAAACCATCAACACCAGTCCCTTTTAGTTTTGGAAAGAAAATGCAATTTCTAGATCTAAGATAAGAAAGATATAACACGATTTTTTGAAACTTATTACTTATTAGTGGCAACTGTTCAGGTGAAGTCGGTGAAATGCCTCTTTACCTATTAAAACTGAATAGGTATCTAATTTTATGCAATACTATAAGCAATCAATAATACTAACGTAGAAAATGCATATTTTATTTTGATATTAAAATAAATGTCAAGTGCCATGATAATCTAGTGCTCAATGGCTTGTACTTCAATTAATTGTATTTGCACAATCTTATAAGCCACAGCAAATGGTACTAGTGCAGATCTGAGAACTCACAAAATAATGTATGCGCGCAAAGCTCCATGGCTATGGCAACCATGACATCACTCGGCCTTGTTACATCCAAATATAGACTATGGGTGGGAATTAAGTGAAGAGTGAATGCATCTTAGTGAACTTAACTTTCACTTGTGCTTATTATGTTTGCGTTTATAATTATTGAGGTGTCTATTTGGAACAAATCCTGTAAATGATATCGTGTGTAATTTAATTGAAACACCGTTTTCTGGGTGGAAAGACGACAATAAAAAAGATGTTTTTTAAGTTGTGGGCGTCTTATTAATTTACTTTCAATCCAAGTGGAAAGAATGCCGAGAAATCATATAATATTAAATTTAAAAGTTCTTGGTTTACAAAATATTCAAAATTATTTTGTTGGTCTTCTTTGACTTTTAGCAACAAAAATAACATTTGTAATTATGAAGGGTTTGGAGATTAATGCATTATTATAATAAAATTAAATTATAAAGTAAACAAATAAAAATAATTATGAAAATCTTAACTTTACAAACGAGGCTACAAACGAAATTTTTAAATATTATTTTCATTTATATTCTTTTCAGTATAACTTTGTTATTATTATTAGCAGAGCTTAAGTTCGCGACAAGCCACAGTTTTCATTTCAATTAAATTTTTTAGTTCAAATTTAAAATTTGCGATGATTATTTTCTCAACAATTTTTCTTATGCAACCCCACATACACTTACGAGGGGTCGTTTTTATATTCTCGGAGTCTGTAGTTTTAAATTTTACATTGTTTTTCTTTTCACATATGTATACCTTGGAAACTTCTATGTCAATTTACAGAACAATTATTGCAACATTATTAATTTCTTTAACTGTGTTGTCGCACATTGTTATTTTTCAAAATAAATAAAATCGAATACCGTGCTGTTATAATATTCCTTACAAAACGAGGAAAAGCTCCAAAAATTATTTATGAAGAAATGTTGGTTATGTATGGGAATGATTGTCCTTCCAAATTAAGTGGTCAAAACTGTTTAAATGTAGTTGAGAATAATTGGATGATGATCACCATTCAAGTCGCCCTGTTGACGTGATCACTTCAGATGTTGAAAAAACCAAGTGTCTGGTCCTGGAAGATGCAAATTGAGGAAGTGGCAATTAACTTTATTAGGAGAGTCAGAAACCATGATTTTCAGAATTTTATATGACTATCTTGGAATGACAAAGGTTAATACAAGATGGGTCCCGCGAATGCTTTAGCCACTCCAAATGCGAGTTCATTAAGAGATGTGTGAATAATTCTTGGTACTTTGTGGACACAAACCAGATTTAATTATCAACCAACTTGTCACTGGTGATGACACGTGGGTTCATTATTTATTTATTTATTTAGCAGATTCACTCAACAGGTCGAGATGATGATGTTTCAGTCATTTTAGTTAAGCTATTTATAAATATAAGGAAGAGTAGAGGACCAAGGTTGGAGCCCTGCGGAACCCCAGATGTAACAATAAATGAATCCAATACATTACCGCGAATAATTACCTGTTGAACTCTATTGTGTAAATAGGAAGAAAAGAAGTTAATTAAATTATGAAAGCGAAATTCAATGTGAAGTCTACTTAAAAGAATGTTGTAACAACCCGGGGTTGTTATGTAATTGTTCTCTCAATGTAGGATGGGTGTTAGTCGGTGGTTACTAATAGTTTGAATTAGACGCTTAAAGGAAGAATTTATTTGAGTCCACCCTGTATAGTGTAGGCCTAGTATTAAAGAAAATTATTAATTACCTTTTTTATTTTGGATAGATATATAAGGGAAATAAAAATTTGGGAATATCAGGATAAAACTGACCGAGTAGGAAGTTTTTTTATTTTAAATTTATAAAAAGAGAAAAGAAAACACTGTAAGCGCTTTAGTCTGAGGGTGCTATTCATTACTAGATTCTCTAATTTGCTAAAGACCCCTAGAACGCTTTCTATCAATAACATGCTCAGTCAACAGTCAATTTACACTCTCTTCAGACATTTATCGTAACCACACTCAAGGCCATTCCTCGCCTTGAGTAGATCAAGGCCATTCCTCGCCAAGATCCAACTCAATGTACTCAGGGCCATTCCTCGCCCTAAGTAACCATTCAGCTAAGGCCATTCCTCGCCAAAGCCAGCTAAGGCCATTCCTCGCCAAAGCCCAACTCTACGATTAATGTCAGAAACTAACTACAATAATTTATCAGAACGCTCTAGGTATCTGTTAGCACCTACATCAAAACTAAACCAGCTGGCAGTACTCTAATTGACTTTCAAGTACTAATAACTCATTACCACACTATGCTCTAACTGACTACTATTTTATTAATTAACTGACTGTACTATTTTATTAATTAACTGACTGTACTATTTTATTAATTAACTGACTGTACTATTTTATTAATTAATTGACCTAACCCCTAAGCCTATTCAGATTAAAACACTTAGTGAAGAACTCACCGGTTATAGGAAAAATAAATTCTTTAGCACACAACTTGTCACTCGAACGAACTACGCACCATCAATGATTTCTCTATTGCTGGAATTAACTAAGCCCGTTGTGACTGAATATTGTTTTGACTATTTCCTTGCTTTCTCATCCCCTTGCAGCCAGCTAGCATGTAAGAGTCGCCGACGCGAACATATTTATATTGTTAAAATAAACATCACTCCAGGCCTCGCTCAACTTCAGCAACATTGCTTTCAATATGATCATTTATTTAGTATAAATATAAACATACCCTTACATTCTAATGGAAAATTAAATTAAATAACTGCTAAGGTTTTGTTAGACAGGCCGGGCGGCGGACTTGAAAGAGATAATTTACAACGAAAATAAAGGATGTTTATATTTGCTTAAGATAACAAAAGCGCTGAGTCAATGTGAACCACAGAGCTAAACGACGAAAAACATGGTTGCCACATACCATTTGGATGAGAGTCCGAACAAAGAACGATAATGACGGCCTCGTAGGATATGGCAACTTCGGGCGGCTAGTAATAAAATTTGAAAACGGGACTAGGAACGCCACCTAGCGGGAATCGCGAGCGCGCTGTTCCGCGATTGGTTCTTTCGAAATGAGAAATGGGGGAGTAGGGATTTAGGAGGAAAAAAGGATGAATAAAAAAATTTAAATTAGGACTATTAGGAATAGGAGATTCCTGTTAGGGACGCGGTCGAAGCCGGTCACAGGAAAAGTCGGCGCGAAATAAAGCTTGTCGCGTAATAAGTTATAGAATTTTGTAGAATTTTGGGATACGTTTTTTTGAACGAAGAAAACCGAGATTAAAGTGGATTCCTGTTCGGGACACAATCGAAGCCGGTGACAGGGAAAAGTCGTCGCACGCGAAATAAATAATTACGAGTAGTGAGTGATAGAATTTTGGGTCACGGTTTTGTTTTTTTGGAAAAGAAAAAAAACCGAGATTAAAGAGATTCCTGTTCGGGAAACGGTCGAAGTCGGTGACAGGAAAAAGTCGTCGCACGCGAAAATAAAGAGTTTCAAGTTATAGGTGATAATATATTTTTGATAAATTTATTTTGACGAAAATTACGAGAGTCCGGGACTCCGGCGAGTTAAGCAGTGTGCTTAGAGGAATTTGCGGTGCGAAATAAGTGAACGGGTGGTGTGAGCCCGGGTTGGACGTATAAAGGATTTTAGGGAGTTTTGGTAAGTGGAAATTATATTTTGACATAACCATCTTCACTAACCCTAAGTATAGGTAACAAGTGGGCTCAGGTAGGAGCTTGGTAGCTAAACTTAACCATTGCCTTGTTCTGGGCATTTGATCAACAAGGACACACAAGGATTTGGTGGTGCGCCTGTAGGGCCCATCCACTCAAATATAGGGTAGCGATAAATAAACATACCTATAAAATTAGACAGGTCCCAAGTATTAATTATATTTTTGTATTAGATTTGTCAAATTTTTCTACTATAAATTTAACTGCAGTTTTATATGTTCTAGTAACAGGGGTAATGTTGGTTTAAATTTATAAAATTTTTTTTGTTTGTTTCTATTTGTATTAGGCCTTGGTAAATTTAGTATTTTGACTTTATATATATTATCCTCTTTATCACATACGTAATATATGTAATTTTGTTCATTAAGAATTGAGTTTTTCTGGCTTGCCACCCTCCAACTATCATCCCCTTAATTTATACTAGGCATTTGTGAAGCCCTAGGGGCCCACGTCAACGAGGGATTGGTGGTAAATTAAAAAACCAGAGGCTACCCAGGTATAGGTCTGTAGGAAAGGTGGTAATTTGTCGGTAAAGAAAAAAAATAATTCCAAATTATTCCGTCTGAAGTAACCTAGTTACTGACGACGGTGGTGGCAGCGGGCAACCTACCCTTTATTCAGTTTGTTAACCGACCAGTTATTACATAGATCTATACCTATTTAAACCCTATATACATATAGATAAATAGAAATAAAAACACACCAGCGAGGGCATAACAACCCCCAAAATCAGCTGTTGTTACAATGTTATGTGAGACCATGTCAAATGCTTTTGCGAAGTCAGTATAGATAATATCTACCTGACTCCGCCCATCAAGATATAAATTGAGTGACATTACTTAAATTGCTGACGGTTGATCTGTGTTTCATGAATCCATGTTGACATACAGACCTGTTATTAGATTCTGTTACATAAATTCCTTTATAAATAATTATTTCAAATATTTTAGCTGGTATAGGCAATCAATCGGCCTATAGCTCTTTATGTCAAATTTATCACCCTTTTTAAATACTGGACAAATTTTTACCACTTTCCAGAACTCTGGAAAAACACAGGATTTTAAGCTCAAATTAAATAAGATTTTTAATGGGTAAACAAAAATATCTATATATCCTTTAACTATGTATGAAGGTAATCGATTTGGCGCTATAGCTTTGTCCACTTTAAGGTTTCCAACAGCCTCACGTATATCCTCTAAACTCACACTGAATAGAGATCTGACTTGCGTATATTTCACTATTTAAGTTAACTTTATTTATCCCATCATTGTCAACACGGTATATACTACTAAAATTTGATGCAAAGGCATTTGCAATACTCATACCATCCGAATATTCAGTTCCATTTAAGTGCATTTTACTAAGAATGAAGACAGAACCTTTTTTATTATTTATGTACTGCCAGAAAGATCTACTGTCCGTACTGATGTTCTCCTGAATTTTGTTTAGGTATTGTGTATAAGCAACATCAACATCCCTTTTAATTTTAGTTCTTAAATTAATATATTGAGTTTTTAGTTCAACGTTAGTCTTTTTAACTTTTATTATAATTCTATCCTTTCTTTTTATATCGTTTATAATCTGCCTATTAAACCATGGGTATACATATTTTAAAGATTTCATGTATTTTGTTATAGAAAAGGTCAACGGCAATATTTACATCAGTTAGTATCTCCACATCACTCCATTCTGTAATTAGAAGTAATTGATACATAAGTTCATAATTGGCTTTTTTGAAATTATAATGTGAGTGATCTGATGACAACTTTTTAATCGTATCACATTTTATACGAACATGCAAAGACATAACAGGATAATGATTATCTTCCACTACAAAACTAAATGTACCATGTCTCACAAAACAATCGAGTTTTGTTATTACTAGATCTAGTATACAATTTAGACCATTAACAACATTATTATGCTGTGCACAGTCCAAGAAGTTCAAAAAACTTAGCAACTCCTCAATATAAGGATCAAGATATTGATTTAAATAGTACCAATTTAAATCAGTTATGTTAAAATCACCTACGATAATAAAATTACTTTCATACAAAGGTGCCAAGTTCTCTAAGGCATTAAAGACATTTTCAATGGATATCACAGCACAAGTAGTGTTAGAATCAAATTAAAGGGGCAGCAGTCCCCAAGAAAAACCCCTTTCAAAAATAATGAATTATATTAAAAATAATAAAAAGAACGTTGTTACACAATATATCGTCAACTATATATAGACTGCCTTTAACTTCTATTTTCCTACGTGCTAAATTATATCCACAATATAATATATACAATGTTTATATTCTCTCGCTTTCGTTCACTGAGGAAATGCCGACTCGCGCCTTCTATTACCATGGGCGTCGGGTGCTCACAACAGTAGGATCTATATATACAGCAAAAATATACACATTTTTAACACGACTAAGAGACACTTTTACACACAAAACATCTATGTCAGGATTATTAAATTGTACATCAACTTCACAGGTTTTGTAGAGATTTTTTACAGCAATCAGGACATCTCCACCTCTTGATTTACCACATGCGTCAAAGTCTCTGTCCTTTCCATTATGACCCTGAATCGAAACAAAATTGAATACAGTGGTATGTTAAGGACTCCAGCTCTCCCAAAATGTTTAAGGTCCTTTTGCAGGAAAAATAATGGTGCCCATTTTTTGGGACTGTCAGGGAATTTTGTATACTGATTATCTGATGAAGGATAGTACAGTATTGAGAGATTATTCAAGCTTAATGCATCACCTCGGAGATTCTATTAAAGTGAAAACACGCGGAAAACTCACATGAGGTGTTTGCTACACGACAATGTACCAGGGCACAAATCAAAATTTGCAAAAGCTTCTGTTGTTGAGTGTGGGCTTCAGAAGAAATTAAACACCTGCCTTATAGTCCAGATTTAGCACCCGGTGACTACTTTTTGTTTCCGAATCTCAAAAAAATGCTTATGGGGACAAAATTCAAGGACATGACGAATTTATAGTAGCTGTTGAGGGCCATTTTGTGGAGAAACCAGATGAATATTTTTGCAACTGTGTAAAGATGTTATTGAAATGGTGCAATATCTGTATTCAAAAGCAAGGGAACTGTATTGAAAAATAATTTTTTTGTTGCTGCTCTAGTCTTTTGTTTTCATGCCCAGTCTGAGAATATAAAAACGACCCCTCGTATCATACATTTTTGGAATAAAAAAAAATTACAGCCTTTAAGAAAATACCAAAAACTACCCGTCTTTAAAAAATAATAACCTTGACCCCATATCTCTCGAGATAACATTGATACAGATTTCCAAATGACTTTATAATATGCAAAAATGTATCTAATCTATTCCTTCTAAATTTTTTTTTTGTCATTTTGGATTTCACAATATACACTTGCCGCACACTAAACTATTACATATCAATATCTATTACCCAATGATAATATAATATTGTGTTTATGTTTAACTTAAAAATAATAGAATTTTGCGAGACGTTTGTTAAAGTATTGTACTATGCAAAATACACATTTTAACTAATAGTGTATTATTCAACGAGCCTATAATGATGATTATTATTCACCAGGGTGATGTTTACGACACGAACCGCAGGCGAGTTTCGTAAATGCCTGAATGAATAATAGCCATTATGTGCGAGTAGAATACTATACTTTGTCCACGACTATAATGTCAATTTTTAGTTCTATTTTACAAAACAAAATTTTAGGCTTTATAACTTTATTTAACAAAATTTATTTAATATTAACATAATTTATTTTTTAAAAGATACTACCACTAACTACTTAGTTATATTAACAGTTACATTAACGTTAGAGCAATGTGCCAATTGAATGGATAATGGTAAAGAATTAACATCTAAATTAATGTGTTGATTATTATTATTTGTGGATGTAAATTCACTGTATTTGAATTGGGAACTAGTGGAAGGATTAACTTGATCTACGGAGTTCGATATTTTATGAGCTGTGTCCATTTTATTTTTGACGGACTAATGAATGTAGCCTTCCGCTACAAACGTGGATTTCCATCCTCCATGTCGCTTTAGTGCGGTTATATCACCGCTTGCATCAACAAGGAGGGTTGCCGATGAGCGGCGAAAACTCTGTCCCGAGTAGTATTGGGTATCTTCAAAAATGTAGCTATTTGTTTACCCATTACCGTAACTTTATTAATACTGATTCTTTGTGATGTACACTTCCCATTTTGATAATTAAAAAAAAAAAAAATGTTAGATGTAAAATTAGGTGGACGGAAATCAATGTATTTCTTACAAATTTTGTAAAATTTATTGGTAATTGTAAATTTGTGTGTAATGTTTGTTTTTGTATTTATTAAAAGAGTTGATGCAAGATATTGCAAGGGTTTATGTTTCATGGAATACATTTCATTTGACCCATTATGCCCATTATTAATGCAACCTTTGTTGCAAGATACTTTTCGTCAGATGCGTAAGAAATTATAAAATATAAATAATATTTTCTGGTAAAAATGTTAGCTGTTTTGGGTACAAAACCTTCTGACTTTCGTTTCAAAATGCATGCAGTTTACCATAATTTTCTATTTAGATCCCTTTATTTATATAAAGCGTACTTCTCAGCATAGAATAATGAGTCCACAACGTAGACGATTTATATTTTGTGGATAGTTTGGAAAAGTACACCAATGAAAGTGATTCTGAGAACGAATTAGCATTTTTGACAATTCTCCAATCCATAAAAGATTTGTATACTGAAATATACAGCTTTATCGATTTTTCTGGCAAGAAATTCAAAGATGTGGTTTCAGCAGCTTTGGTAATGTCTGGCGGTTTTCACTATCGGTATCCATAGTTTCACTTTTTTTAATTTAAACAACTAACAAACTTAAATGAACGAGATAAATATGACGCACAAATTTTGACATTTCAAATCAATAACAAAATTACGCTTTGACACATTGTCATGGTTTATTAATAAAATAATACAGTTTGTAGGCACGTAGGTAGATGTTTTCATAAACAATGTTGGAGATTGCCGCGTGTTACTAATAGATGATGCTTTGAAAAAACTTACAAATGTAGTTTTTGAGTGTTCATTAAAGTACCTCTTCGGCATGTACCATTTGAGTGCTTCCTAGAAAACTTAGAGACAACACATGTCTTTTGGTTGCTACAATTTTGATAATTTAAATTTTTAGTAAAGTCACTAACGTGATTTCTTATAAACAACTGACTGTTCTCATTATTCACTAGTGAATAATAAAATCATTATTCACTGCAGGGAATAATGGATAGCATTATCCTTGAGGAAACATATACATAATTAGTATATTATTTAATAGTCGTGGACAAAATAATTTCATAATGCTTCTAAATTGAGAATTTTGGAGGTTTTTTATAAGTGCAGTGCTAGAACTGCTTCAATTACATCCTCTATACCTTTTCACCTATCTTAAAACTCACGAGCCGCCACTGTTACTTACTTTGTTTTTAATCTACTAAGAAATTGTATGGACGGTGAACCAAGAATTTGATGAATTTTAGATAACTGATCAATTTCATTACTACCAGGAAACAGGGGAGTTAACCTAAAAAATACAAAAAGATCAATTGTGAATGTGCGAGATAAGTAATTAATATCAGAGCTGGGTTGGAGATACACATAAAAAGTACCACATATCAGTTGCAATTATAAACTCATGTTTTGGATATGGTTGTATTTAGATTTAAAAAGTATTCATGGATACTGAACTCTGGTACAGTTTTAGGGTAATGGGCATGAATCATTTTTTGTCTGTTATGTGGATTGGAAAACATTGCACATAACAACATTAATATAATTTCTTAAGAATTTACAAGTATATTAACAACAATCGTTGTCCGAGGATGTGAAACAAATATTTTATTCACGAAACCGATAACAATTAAAAAGAATTTGTGAGGAATAGACAAGTTTTTTCATCTCACCATAAACAATTCACAAAGGATTAACCTTTTGACGTTAAATAACAATATATTAGATTAAGTGACTGGTAATGAAAAATGAGGATGGGTGGTTATGTTGATGTTTATTATTGCCAACAGGACATATTTACATGTATGGGTATTGTCCATATAAACTACTTACTTATAAATAAATAAATATAACATTTAGTAGATGTAACTAAATATAGTCACAGTTCACAAATTAGGACACAGTATAAAAACTGTATTTTAATAAAAGTTCCTTTAGGCTTTCTTTGAATTTACTTAACCTGCTTATTGATTTTAAACTTAGAGGTAAGTGACTATAAAGTTTGGGTGCCATAATATGAAGTCCATTGGAAGTTTGAACTAATTGACAAGAATCAATGAACAAGTTTTTTGCCTGACGTGTTCTATAAAAATTTTTAATTTTACACGGGGGAAACTGATTTTTGTTGTTTTTTACATAAACACAGCACGCAAAAATATACAACGATGGAACCGTCAGTATACGTAGGTTCTTAAATAACTCTTTACACGAAGTTTGAATAGGCACTTTAGAGATGATTCTGATAATTCTTTTTGTATAATAAAAAGGTCTGAAACAACAGTATCATTGCTCCAGCATAAAATACAATAATTTAGGCTGGACTGTACAAACGCATAATAAAAAGATATTGCTACTTTTAGTCTGACAGAGAACATCAGATGTCTGACTACAAAGCACAATGAAGAGAGCTTGCTATAAAGTTGGAATATATGTGTGGTCCAAGTGCAATTTGAGTCCATAGTGACTCCTAGGAATTTAACTTTATTAGATTGAATTGAGTTGTCATTAATTTTTACTAACATGCTTTTGTCAGCGTTATGTCCCCTACTAGTGAACATTACAGTGTGCATCTTAGAGCTATTTAATGCCAACCCATTATTACTGCACCATAAATTCATATCATTTATGGAATTCTGGGCCTGGTTTTGTAAGGACAGAAACGTGTCATTACTTAAAGCGACTGAGGTATCATCTGCAAATGGAGTTAGATGTTGACAACTGACATTAGAAGCCAGGTCATTTACGAAAATGATGAAAAGTAGAGGCCCTAGGACTACCTTGAGGTACTCCCGTATTAATATTTAATTTAGACAACTCGGCTTGTGTATAGTTCACGTTTCTTGAGACATACTGTACTCGGTTTGATAAATATGAGTTTAACCAATTATGCTGGACCTCTGACACCATATCTGTAATGTTTGCTGAGTACGAGCTGGTGGTTCAGGATGTCAAAGGCTTTGGTTAAGTCATAGAATATAAGTAACTGGTTTGTTTTTTCATCGATCATATTTAAAATATGAGTATAGAAATGAAAAATCGCAATCGCGGTTAAATATCAGTTCAAGAAATCAGCAAGTCAAAGGAGACTGAAAGAAGTGGAATTATTCAAGTACCTGCCAATTATAATAATGAATGTACTGCACAAAAAAAGGGATCAAAAGAAGTTATTGTTCCACTTATAGCAGTTATGAAGATTCGTTATTTCTCTTCATCTTGTAATATTTACATTAACTTTGTGCTGTTGCTAAAAATTCCTATAACCAGGGACAAATAAATCTATTCTGATAGAATCGTAATTATGAAACGTGTGAATATGTAAGACTGGTCTTATAAATCAGGATCTGTCTTTCAGTAAATGAGATTTATTTTTTCAATTTTTGCTGATGGACAAATTGGCTATAGATTTTAGGAAGATTCTGAGAGTTTTTCCTTACTTCAATTTGTCCATCTGATGGCATTAAAAGTATCCCTATTTCTGTTTTATCCCCGTGTGAAAAAGAAAAACTATGTTCAGATATAGTAACCGGTGTAATGAGAACCAATCTTGTGTAATGTATATCAGAATTAGAAGACAAATCTATAGGAAAAAGAAGAAGGAAATGTCTATGATGACATTTAGAATAATGTGAAAGGAACTCAAATTTGAAAAGATGACCAATAAATAGCAATTATATACAGCATGATTCATGTCAGGTAAACACTGCACCAGGTGATATTTCATGAAAAAAGCTCAGATAGACATGTCCGAAAATGAGTTCTAGCTCGGTGGAGTAGTTGGCTAGAGCACACAATGGCAAGTATGACTAGATAATCTCTCCATCGTCCTGCGGGTTCGAACCCGCCAGAGGCACAATAAATAAATAAATGTTGGTGGGAATAGTTTTTTCATAAGTGTTACCCTCGGCTTTGGATTCGGGAGTTGTCTAATTTCTGCAGTATTTATATAGCCCCTAAATGATGGTTATTTGTTATTAAATCCAAAACGTTGTGATACTAATTTGAAATTCTCCAGTAATAGGGGATTAAATGAGGGTAAATCTTTTGCAATTTGTTTCACTACAGTGTTGTGATATTTGGGCATAGATAATAACCATTATCTTAATATTTTCCTCAAAGTTGAAAATGGACAAGAAGATGCTCTTAGTAAATCTAAATAAAAGTCATCATTTTCTGAAAGTTTCACTATAATTTTGTTATGTTTTTAACATAACACTTAAAAGTTAAAGACATCGAATTATGAAGTTTTTATCTACTTGAATTTGGTTGTAACATTTTGTTGTTTGCTGGCAGTACAACTGGTCTATGGAAGGTAGCGTCAATGTGACAAGTATCCTGAATTTTGTTATCAGAATGGTTTTGATCTCAAGCTGTTTAGGCCCCACAGTTTGGTTTCAAACTAAAATAACGAAAAAAAAAAAAAATGAAATTTGTTAACGGTGTTTGATTCCATATCAATTTTCATTCAAGAAAAGCTCAATTTTAAAATAATCACACGATGAATTTACTTTTTTGAAGATAATTTTGAAAAAACAGCTAATATGGCATAGTTGTCGAAGTTTATGACATTCTTTACAGAGAAGTCAACTTATTGTTAGTATAGGCAAATAATTAAGCTTAAGTATGTAACATATCATAAGTGTGAACTGTTTTAAAAGCAAACAGAAGCTTGGAATTTTGTTGAAAAGTCTGGATGTGATATGTTAATTTTATATACTTTCCACTGTTAAAAAATCTGAGCGAACTGCCTCGGATACCTGCTCACTGTATCTGCCCAAACCGCAGTGTACCATTTCACAGAACTCTTTGATATGGTAGAAAATATGAATTTTGGGTGTTGAATTAATTTCCAAATCAATAAATTCCGTGCGAAATTGGAAAATCAGGTATTTATAATGATTGCTTTTCAGGTGGCATCCAAAACAAGTTGGTACTAATTTTGCAAATGTCTTGAACTCTTTCGCATACTTCACAAACTCAAGAGGTATTATAGAGTAGAAATAATCAATTTTAGATAATAATTTATTGCAGAAGTTACCGTTAAAGGATACTCCATCCCTCTCGACATTAGAGGATTTTGCCCACTGCTCACATACAGTGGAAATGGAAGAAACTTTAAATATGCAGAAAACTTCTACAACTGTTACAACGAGCCAATAATATAGGAGTGCCATTAATCTATTATACATATTTTGCCGCCCCCTAAGTTGTATCTATTGCTGGAAACTGTACATATGCTATATGGCCACTTGATGGAAAAAGTTTCTACCATATGTATGTGAGCAGTAAGTAAAATTTTTTTGTCGAGATGGAGGCATTGCATGGAGTGACAGTTAATGGCAATTCTTGCAATAAATTATTATCTAAAATTGATCATTTCTAATTTTAATACCCCTGCAATTTGTGAAGTATGTGAAACGCACCAAGACATTTGCAAAAATAGTACCAACTGTGACACCCCTCCCTCCGCATACTTTATTTTAGTGATGTATTTATATTACATATTCATTCATTTACCTTTGATAAGTTTTACCTTGCCATGAAGTGACAGATAATACTCAATTGATGGCCTTTTTCGTGATCGTCTAGTTTTAGTGATAGGACCCAAATTTGTTTTGTGATTGTAACTTTTCGTTTATAAAGTTTAGTATACCTTTGTTTCTTTAATTAGATTTAATTCAATTTAATTTGATTAACTACTTTTTTAAATTTTTTATTACTTTTAATTTGCACTGCATTAATTTATGTTTTTAAAAATTACAAGTATCAGTATGATTTGACTTTATTTTTATTATTACTAATTTGCTTAGAATCACTTTTGTACCTGAAAATAGAAATAAGCCAAGAAAACTCAACGTTTTTAACAGATTTATTTCTGTAAATAGACAACGGTCTAGAAGAAATACATTGAAAATTACCTAGTCAAATCTGCAATGTAACAAAACTTTGGTACACGCCGGGGAAACTTCCGCTTTGTAATAATGTAAGTGGCATATGTCAAACCTTACAGATGTGATGTGTAAAAGAGAAATTTCTCTTGAAACCAAGATGAAATGGACTGCCTCGTAGTATTTTTTATAGTGTTGGCAAGCGTCAATTGCCCAAGGGCACGCGTACGTAGGCGGTGGCCATTAAACGGAAAACCGCAGGGATAATTACTACAGAACCTCCTGCCGAGAGACAACGTTCTAAAGTTATCATCTCAAATTACCGAGTGAAATAGCATGTTGGGTTATCTACATCTGGCTCGACCTAACAACTGATCGCTGGAGCCTTTCATACAAAAAGTAATGTTTTATAATGTTACATTGCAGATCTAACCTGAATATATTTATTATTCACATAATATGATCGTTAAACCTGATTGTACTTAAATATAAACGACAGTTGCAAACCTTGACATCTGACACTATTTCAGTGAATATTGAATTTACTAATTACTTAAGCAAACTGTGTTGAGATATAAGCTTTATGAAAACTTAGATCTGTTAATCATTTGGCACCACTGTGCAAAACCCATCAAAATCGCGAACCCCAAGCATCTCGTCGTACTTTGATTAACGTTGCCTTTTTATTCGCAACAAAAAGAACTTAATTGGATGCAACGAAATTTAGTAAATTCGCATACAGAGAGAATGGTAACGTGATATAAAAAATGTTTAATATCATCCTCACCTAGTCTCGGACATACGAAGAATTCCGCTGGGTTCGCTCCCTGGATTCTTGAGTTAACCTTGTGTTACTCGTACTCATATCGGCGGTGGGCGTCGTCGGTGGTTACACCCTAGTAAAAAGCGGTGTACAGGTCCTCGGCCACAGAGGCCAGGCCATGGAGGCCAGGCCATGGAGGCTTCCTGCACCAAACGTGCGGGATGCTAATTAAGGGTGCTTCTTTATCTATGAAAACCGAGAGAGCGGTCTATCTTTGGCTTCCAGGCCACGAAGAGCCAGCGTATCACTAGAGTTGCCAAAGATCTGACCATGTGCCCAGTTGTTTTGCTACTCTGTCTGTGATAAATGAGGTTTGACTAGCTCCATCTAAAAAGAGCCTTTATAGTATTTGCTTATTCACAGAATATAACGTGACGAGCGCTGTAGCAAGAACTTGAGAATTTTTTGTGGAGAATGCTGGAGGCTGTCTGAGAATTTTCTTCGTTTTGAGGCAAATTTTGAGGAACATTTTGTGCAAAGCGGGGAGCAAGGTTAGTTTTTGCCTGGGATGTCTGAGTATTATTAACATTTCTGTGAGTACATTTGCTGAGTCATTGTTTCTGTGCGAGTACCATTATTTTGGTTAGACATGAATGTACGAGGTTTGTTAGAAATATTCGCAACTTGCGTCTGTCTATCGGAAAAATTACTATTACCTTGATTATTGTCTGTTTTGAAAGTTTTGAAATAAAATCTGAGATCTGTTTGTATCTTGGTTTTTATCTACATGGAGGATTGTGTGGTTTTCCTGAACAAAAATAGCAACCTTGAGATGTACAATTTTTTGTCGTGTTTATAACCTAATTAGTTTTATCCATGTGAGATGAGTTCTTGAAATTTGTACATTTATAAATTTTGTGATCGTTTTGTTTACAAAAACTGCAGTTCAAATACTATGAGTTAGAGTTAACATTGGTGTGAAAAGAAACCCTTTGTTTTTGTTGTGAATGACTGAGACTTTCTTTCAAGAAATTTGCAAAATTCCGATAAAGTTGGTAAAATGTTAGGATCTTTTTCTTGTTCTTATGCCCTACGAGTATTAAAATCGATTTTTTTGTTCAAAGAAGTAAATTAAAAGTATATCCCAGTGCTCAACGGAGATTTTTAAAGCTTCGAAATTTTGTTTTATTATAAATTCTCTAAAATTTTGTGAGGTAGTTTTTGTCACTGAAGGAACTTCCAGTAGATTTTTAATATGATCATTTATTATCAATTTTGTTGGGGTATCTTTCTTCAAGAAATTCTAAAGCTACTTTGAAATTTTCGTGTCAACTGTAAATTGCCATTAATTTTAATGTCAGATTTTTTTAAATAATTTTAAGATACATAAAACGCTGAATACCTGTAAGCTTAGTATTGTTCTTTATTAGAGTATTAAAAAAGTTCGTAAAATGACGTCCATTCTAATAGTTTTCCTGAAAATGCGAGTATATGAATCTCCGGGATGTTTTACCGAAGGTGCATTTTGAGGAGAACCTTGTATAATTACTTGAGACCTTGTTGAAACATCTTATTTTTGACTGGAAATTAACTGAATTCCTTTTTGTAACCGTATTAAAATATTAAAATACTCAGTTTCGATCATGTCTCATCTGTTCCCTTCTTGAGCTTCAGACATGTTCAATTCATCAAGTTCATTTTGAATTTCAGTGTACTTTATGAAAACTTCTTTTAAACATTGTTCCCTAGTGGTAAATTGCAAAATACCTTGTTCAATGTTTTCATTATTATTTAAAAAATTTTCAAGGCATGTGAACATACCTTTAACGTACCTGGGCTCTCTGTTTGAGTAAAGCTTCCATATTTAATGGATTTAAATCAACAAATTTTCAGTAAAAAATGTACACTATTAAAATAACTTATTAAGTGATTTAAACTTATGCTACGAAGTGAATAAAATGTACAATGAAAAGTTCAAAGTGAGCAAACATTAAATTTAAATGTTTCTGAGTTTAATATTAAAAAATATGGTATAAAATTATTTTAATGTCCATCAGAGTTTTTTAGAGTAAAAATATGAACAGTCTGACCTTAATGTCCCTAGATTTTCATAGGATACCTCTTGATTTTTTACTAAAGGTTGCTGTTGAATTTTTCTTCTAGGGCTGCGACTTGAGAAGAATAACTGGTTTTGGATGTGTTGTTTGAAGAGAGTTTGAGATAAATGTGTCGTGAATGGATCCAGAGTTCGCTGCTGAAGATCCGGTTCGAAGGACCATTTATATGTTGTTTCGCCTGTCCTAACAACACATAAAAGGAGGCTGCAGGTTTCCTCCCTGGCATCAGAGTAGATACCTAATTGTATCTTATTTGGGAAGAACTGTATCGTGTTTTTCTATGGTTGGTTTGCGGAATGAATAAAGTTTTAACAGAGTGGGTTTCTAATATTTTTAATTTTAACAACAGTTTTAACAAAACCTTTACAACTGTTCAGTCTAAAATCAACAACAGTTTTGCGCCACTTCACCCTACGTTCGGTGTTTTTACTCACTTCACGCACACATAATCAAAAATAATCACTCAGTTCATCATATTACTTACTAACAGTCTGATATGAGGAAAAAACTTGTTACACTTTACAACAATTAATTATTTAGAGAAAAGAACGAACAAGAGACATGTTCGTTAAACTTCAGTGTTTCTTTTTCTATTAGGGTACAACAGAGAATTTGTATATAATATACTGAAACTTATAGTTCTTCAAATTTCATTCAATAACTGCGAATTTAGTTTTTATTATTAGTATTTGTCCAGCGTAGCGAAAGTAGAGCTCTTTGAATCAGATATATATGTTTTCAATTCCGTAATAAATACTGACGACTAGAGATGGGTGATATTTCACAGTCGGTGATTTTTTCACTGTGGTTGAGCAATCACAATCACTCACTGTGACTAAACTGCTACCAAAACAGTGACTGTGAATTTTACACTTTCACAATACTATGCCATAGAATAACCAACAACTGTGCAGAATCGTTGCCGCAGCCAGTAAGCCAATCGCAGATTGCAGTGAGACACTAAAGCCACAGACAGTATTCACAGTCGCAATAATCATGGATCAAGCTTTGGCACACTCGGAAATAATTTGCTATGCGCTACTACTGGCACAACTCCGCTGCGATTGCTCCGAAGTTGTTATCACAGTCACAGAGGTTACAATCACTGTGATTCTAAAATCACAGTAGCAGTTCAGTGTAATTGAAAAATCACCGTTTATCCCATCTCTACTGACGACACAGACTAAACTCTTATTTGGTTGAAATTTTCAAGGTTCTTGGAAAAAGCTAGGGTAGTGCGCAGTGATTTATGTTGTCAAGGGAATGCACACTCATATCTATAAGTAGAATAACAAGTTTTGGATAAAAAAATAATATAAAATTAATTTTGTTTCCAAGTTGGAATGTGAAATTCCAACGGTACTTAAGGTGCAAAGTGACATTATAGTACTTTCGACTCTCCTTGGTAAAGTTTCTACAGCCCTACGCTTTTATGGTTGTTTATTTATCTTACAAAGTCTCAGCTGGCTAATGCCTATGAGACTTTGTACAGTTTTGTCAACGTTTAAAATATTTTAATAAATACCGTGTGTTCTTTTACAAGATCAATAATTTGGATCCTATAGTTTATCGCTATCGAATAAATACGTTTTTCTGCCAAAATTATAAGAAAATGATCTAATATTTTTAGGTAATGATTAATTTAGAATTTAGTGATGTTAATGCTTGAAAACTATTTAGTTTTATAAGAAATTATTCGCTGGGCTGGGGTGCTTCACAACTTGTGGACACCACCTGAAAAGCAATTATTAAAACCTATTTCCCAATTTTGCATGGAAGCTTCTGTTTGCTTTTATAACAAATTCACACTTTGTTTATACCTATAAGCTAAATTATTTGGCTACACTAACAATAAGTTGATCTTTTTGTGAAAAATATCATAAACTTGGACAATTATGCCATATTAGCTGTTTTTTTTCAATAAATAATTTCAAAAAGAAAATTCACCGTGCGATTATTTTAAAACTGAGGTTTTCCTGAATGAAAAACGATACGGTATCAAACCCTGTTAGCAGATTTCATGAAAATTTTTTTTTTCGTTATTTTAGTTTGTAGCCGAACCATAACTACATCACTACTTGGTTTCTATAGCTATATACATCACTGAAATTTAAATATTAAGTGACATATTGTTCAGGTTTTAAATACATGCAATATAGAATTTCCAATATATCAGTCCATAATTCTATTTTTACTTACGTTATCATCTCATAAAATACACATCCGGCTGCCCAAATATCCATTTTTGACCCATAATTGCCTACAGTTAACAAACACTCTGGTGATCGATACCATCTTGTTGAAATATATTCAGTATAAGGTGGTGCACTAAAAATACCCCTAACTGATCCTAAATCTGCTAATTTTATTATTTCATTCTGCAAATAAAACTTAATGAATAATTAAATACCTACCTAAATATTGATCAATTTATTTTTATACAGATAGATACTTGCAGAATTTGCTTGTGATAATGGAGAGTACAAGATGGATGGGAATTTTATTAGAATATTTTCTGGCTTTACATCTCGATGAAACAGGCCATGTCTGTGTAAGTGTTCCAGCCCTCGTAACATTTGAAACAAATAATTTTTAACTCGATGTTCTGATAAGCCTCTAAAAGAATAAAAATACCAGATAGTATGTTAA
Organism: Rhamnusium bicolor; assembly: GCA_029963845.1. NCBI lineage: Eukaryota > Metazoa > Arthropoda > Insecta > Coleoptera > Cerambycidae > Rhamnusium > Rhamnusium bicolor. Next base: position 133,435 of record JANEYF010004838.1, on the reverse strand, counting down.
TTAACTTTTATGACTAAGGACTTAATTGTACATAAATAAATATTAAACAGGTTATAAGAAGTTGTCGCAAAATTCAAGAGAATGAATCACCTTCTAAAATTCTCGACATCACTTGGAAACATCCTGTATATAGTAAAAACCAGCCTCAATATACAGTTATCCAGTTGAAAGTGTTGTGCATTAAAATGATGATATGAGGTATGTTTTTGTTAGTAACTCCGTAATTTTAAATTGAAAAATTGCAAAAAAAATGTCAGTCTACAGATTAACTTGACAAACTTAAAATCTGAATCCAAGACCTCAAAATAAGAAAATGTTTCCTATGGAGGTATGTCCAGAAGCGCTTTGTTAAAAAGTTACATACACCCTTCCAAAGATGGAGGCTAAAATTAGGTTTTTAAATTTTTTCTCAAATTCGAAAGATAAAAAAAATTTATTTTTGGTAGAAATTTTCTAATAGGAATGCTTCTAAGGGATATTTTTTCAATCTTCCTTATCGTTAAAATGGGTGAAATCAACAACGCCCATTTTATTTTTTTTATTCAACCTTTTTAAAGGACCCGAATTTTATCATATATTGTTCCTTGGACAGCTTGCTTCAATTAGAAATTGTTTGTCTCTTTTATTTTTCATTGAGCTGATAGTTTGAGTAAAAAAAATAAAATATAATCTATAAACATGGTTATTTGGAAAATTGTATCATTTAATAACATGGTAAAGTCTAATAGGCTGCTTTCAACTAATCTTTATTCGTTCTGGGCTCAAGTTATCCATAATTTTTTTAGCCTACAAGGCATTTTTCATTTTATTAAATAACGCAATTTTCCAAATAACCATTATGCACTACCTACTAATCTGTATCTAAAATTTTGTCTATATGCATATTTATAAGAAACAAGAAATGACAGATTAAATTCTTGAATGTTGAAAATCTCGTTAAAGATAAGTACATTTTTTAATATGTTAGCAAATATTCAGAATGGTTGAATTTAAACCACTAAAATTTTAATAAATGGTTTACTGATATAAAAACACTTTTCTTCGCTTTGTCATATTTGTGATATTCACCACAATAAAGTAGTATCAATATATTCAATTCCTATTAGGAGTCATACAACTGCAACGTACTATAACTATATCAGTATAGTACAAGTTTTAAAAAAAATTAATGTAAAAAAAATGTCAATCAATTTCTAAAGGTCAATCAATTGTTATAGTGCTTCTAGTACTATCAACTATATTTGGGGCAATTCAAGTTATTCAGAAATCAGAAGTTAAATATCTGCAACTCAAGTGAAATTCCAAACCAACCATATACAGACAGACATTGTTATTTTTATCTTTTCCTATTTGCTTACCTTAAGAATTACAAATTCATTTATTAGAAAAAAAGTTTTTTTTTTAATAGTTAAATAGGACTTGATTATCTTTTTACTTATTTTATTCTTGAACAACTTTTTGTGCTATGTTTGGTTCTTGAGCCAAAATAGTTATTTCATTCTCTGTCAATCCCAGTTTCAAAAAAGATAAGTATGAATAAAGAACAAAAAAAGAACTGATAATAATTGCAAAAAAGACAAACCAATGTAAGAATTTTGGTTTATAAAAATAAGGCACCACAAAAAAATTTCTTTAAAAATTAAATGAAAATAAGCAAAAATTAATTTCAGTACTAATCATTTTTTATTGAATTAATTAGTAGGCAAAGGACAGTATCTCGTAAACTACTCCACATTACTTTATGAAATTTATACATATAGAAAAATTATTTATAATTATCATTGTCTGCCTTGCAATTTTTGTTTGCATACCTGGCAGACGTCTCCCCAAATGGATAACTTTTTAGTATGTCGCCTACTGTATAAAATTACATGTTTTATTTTTCAAAATAAAGTTTAAACTGTCCTTTACATAAATATATATAGGTTAGGTTAGGTTTGTTGTGAGTGGGTCTCAGTAGACCCTCCACTGCGGCCATCAGCTCACGCCTAATTATATTTCACCCAATAAGTTCAGTCTCTTAATGAAACTGATAACTTTATTGGGTGAGAATGTGTCCAGATCCTCTGGCAGCAGTTGCCCTTTGCCAAATATTGAGAATCGGATCCTCTCCACAGCGGGACAGGTGCATAAGATGTGGTCTGCCTTCTCATCATCCTCCAGGCATAGACGGCACTCGGCGTTTTCCGCTAGGCCGAGTTTATGCAGATGATAGTTTAGTCGGCAGTGCCCGGTATATAGGCCTGTTAGAGTTTTCAGGTTTATCCTGTTTAACTCTAAAAGTTTCTTAGTTCTCGATTTCAAAGGGTATTTTATGAACGCCTTCGAATGAACTAATCCTGGTAACTCTTGCCAATACTGGAGAGTTTGCCTTTCAGCTAAATATATATATGTCTGCCGGTATAAAAATTTACCCAAGTATGATAGACTTAATAAAAGAAATGAATATCGGCAGCTGTTGGAGTAAAATGTATAATGAAGTAACATTACAAGGTCATGTTCTTTTCCTTTTTGGTACTATTGTGTAATTTACTAGTTCTATCTCTTTCTAGATCCCTAGTATATTTCTATCTCTTTCTAGGTCCCTATAGGGCCCCCCATCGTAGATGCGCGAGTCCTTAACCTGTGTTAACTTAGCGTCAAGTTCGGAGTATTTATCACAGTGATTTTCGGTATTGTATTGTGCTGAGTATCATTGAAAAATGAACCCGAGGGGATGTTGTTTGTGTAAAAAAATGACAAAGTAATTGCCTTTCGCATGACACTTTTGAGAAGTGTAGAGAAGAGTGTCGTTAGTAGAGGACAATCAGCTAAAACCATTGTGATACAGAGGAGACCCAACACCATTACATGTTGAAACATAATTCTGGAAGAAGAAGAAGGCAGTGATATCGAATTAAGAGAAGATATTGAACCTGTACATGTGTATGACTTAGATGAAGTCACTATGTTAGTTTTAAAATGTTTGTATGTTAGTTTTAAAATTTTGTGTTTGCAGTGTTTGTATGTTTTTTGTGTTAATTATTGTTGTATTTGTAAACTATTCTTTACAATAAATTTTAAAAAAATAATTGATTTTTCGTTAAATTTTACGTTCCTTCTAATAATCCCTATCAATATTTACGTTTCATAATCAACTCTACATTTACGAAAATGTGGAATTGCTCATAAAAAAATTATGTCTGCCATACTTGGGTAAATTTTTACACCGGTAGACATATATATTCATGTACAATTCAAATTTTAATTTGAAAATACTGAAAATTTGAAAATTTATCCATTTGAGGTTTGCCAGGTATGCAAAAAAAATTGCAAGGCAGACAGTGCATGATAATTGTAAATAATTGATATTTCTCTATAATCTGTATAAATTGAATCAAATAGTGTTGAGCAGTATACGAGATACCGACCTTTTCTTACTAATTAATTCATTAAAAAAGAGGATTAAAAAAAATTGAATTAGTCTCTGCCACCGATTAGATGTGTTCCATCATATTATCTGTTAAATTCACTAATAAAATTTTGGTAGTGTTGTCCAGTAGACGTTTGTACCGTGGGAGTTTGGACTATAAGTGAATGGGAAAATTAAACAGAACAGTTTATATAGTACCCACCCAGAATGTCACTTTCATAATATGGTTAACTAAGTATATTAACTATGATAGAAGTATGTCGAACAATAAGAATAAGCAGACTAAATATTAGCATTAAAGAGCAGCTAATTTTAATTATCACCCTTTGGACAAAGTGTCAAAATGTACAATTTTTATATTGGAAATAAAAATGTTGAAACAATAGTTTGACAAAGCAATTAAAGATAGAAAGAAGCAAAAGGCTACAACTAATTAAAAATAAATAATAAAACAAGAACTATATAAGCACTGCAATAAGGGCAAACAACAGCTACAAGAATTAATGAAATAAAATACTAGCAAAAAGTACTTTACAATAATTTGCAGAAAGATGCCTGTTAGAAAATATCTTTATTTTTATATTTTATTATGACAGTACCTCTTTTTCGTTTTTAAATAATCATGCATGCTCATATCCATTAACTCAAAAATGAAAGTTACCTTCCCAGCAAATGAATCACTAAAAAATCAATATTTAATTTGAATTTTATAAGTTATAATGAATTACTAACATACTAGTGATATTCCAACATGTTCAAAATATTTGGGTGGTAAGGAAGCTTCTGTGAAGCTATTATTTCTGCACAACCCATGATAGTAGCTTCTCTAAAAAGCAAATGGAACAATAATTTTTAATAAATATGTATTTCATAATATACAATCTTACGTTTTATAAATTTTCTTCAATCGTTTTGCAGCATAAGAGACTCCACTTTCTTTGTGCTCACATTTTAATACCTCAGAAAACGAACCCTCCCCTATTTTATCTAACACTTTGTATTCTGAAAAATATGGCAGATAATAGAAAGTTTAATAAATAAATATATTAAATTACTTGATTGAAAAATATTCATTATTTAAAAGATAAATTTGTGTATTCTGACAAATTAAAATGAAAACTGTCACATCTTTTGACAAAAATAATAACATAAATTTATAATCAGGGGTGTAGCCAAAGGAATAGAAGGCACTACCTTCACATGGAAATATTAGGGAAAAAATTTAAAGCCATATACAACACATAAAATCTAATCCATCTGTAATTATCTTTACTTTAAGAGGGTGTGCATCTTAGAAAGGAGCGGAAAGGCAGTGTTTGCTGCTCGCTTGTTTAATTTTTTTGTTTTTTATTTCACAACAAAACTTACTTACAAGTTGCAATTCGTGGGTTAATTAAAATTTATAAATTCAAAATTAACAGTACCGGGCAATCGGCACTATCTACCGACTCTTTTCTTTCAATATACAGTGTGTAATTAACCGTTTTAAATACAGGAAATTTAGCAATCAACAGATTTTCGAAAAATAAATATTTTTTGTATTATGAATTTTTGTTTTCATAAGTGCATAGTTTCTGAGATACAGGACGTTGAAATTTTTATTTGATAAATATTTTCGTCGCATAACTATTGCATCTTTTAATACATTTTTCCTCAACATTTGTGGGTCATTAGTTAGAATCTGACAAAATTAAAAATATGTGTTAGAAATAACCACTGGCGTAGTTAAGAGGGGACAAGAACCCCTTTTTTCTTTAAAGCTTCTGCACCTATGAATGTTTACAAATAATAAATCATTTTTGAATTAATTGTTCCAAATTTCTTTTGAATAAAAACATTATTATACATTATCAATAAACTCGGAAACCAATATATAAAGACCATCCTCAAGCTGTAGTGAGACGAATAATAAATGAGAATCATCGGTAATTATATCCTTTACTGGAAACCTCACCGATTTTTCTATTTTTTTTTTATATACATTTGGGGTCGTAGAACACGAATTTGCAAAAATTTGTCGTCAGAAATTAATATTTTCCCAAAAAAATTAATAAATAAATACGTTTTGACACTTGCACTTTTTCATCAGTTTGTATAGCACATATAATTTACATATGGCCCAAATATCTTCTTTAACTTATATTACAACTACTGTTGAGTACGATGTATACCCAAATATAACAAAAAAAAAACAAATTTCCATCTAAAAAACATAACTTGTTTAGACTGTCACAAAACAAGTACACCGCCAAAATACGCGCATGCGCGTGCAAACTGGTGTAAAGTTAGCAACGTGGCCGGCTGCACATAAACATCACAGCACAGAAATAATTTTTGAGAAACAGAATTAGGCATGTTTTCACAACATACCGGTTGACTTGCGGCATGTATTATTTGGTTATCATATCATTTTCGCGAGGAACGGTGAAATAGGTGAGTAAGTATAGATGTCACTTATTTTAGTTCAAATGTGATACCGCAACATACCTAGCCCTCTAGGTAAGCAGTGGTATGTATCTCTGTCCTTGGTCTCTCTTACGGCCTGTCGATCCGAAATCTCGTAAGAGGTATAATAGTCCTTGCATCGCTTTAGAACGCTTATAGGATGAAATTCATAGCAGCTCCGTAGGAAAACTTGTATAGCCCAAAATTAAAAATTGTTGAAAAATAGTTTTCTCCAGAATTACGTATTGTCGGTTAGAATAACACAATAAATTAGTTAAATATTTTTATACATATATTTCCGTAGTCACTTCATCCCTATTGTACGCAATGATCTGCTGCCGTCACTAGGAGGACCCTAGATCAGGATAATGAATAAAAAAAACATCACCAATGCCAGATAGTAGTTAATAATAACTTCTAGAGATGGAGAGATTTTCTCGCTATGCCGGAAAGAACTCTATAATGTCATTCCATCATGGTAGTCGATCATTTGTTTTATGATATGCATATTAACATTTATTTTATAATATACATATTGGCCAACCGTGTCGCAGTATTTATAATAAAGTGATAAACACTGCTTATGTAGCTCTTGGCCACGGTTCATAAACAATACGGTTGTCGCATTTAATAAAATTATGGTGGGGTGAAACATCAATGACGTCACAAAGGGCATTTTCGATTTTCGTTCAGTGTTTATTTTTGCATTTGTTATTTTAAATTTTTAACCTTGTTTATAAAGCATTCGTAAAGTATTCAGAAATCGTTTCATAGTTTTGTTCACCGTCTGCTAACCTTTCCTTTAAGTCCAAACAATTTTGAAAAAGAAGTCAACACAATAAAACAAATAGCAAGGAATAATGGATACAAAGAAAGTATAGATAATTTAATAAAAACAAAACAAAAGAAAAATCTGTATAAGGAGTTTTATGCTGGTTCTGTACAAGACGCCAATATCATCCATAAATGTATTAATTATAGACCTGGAATTAGTGATAAAGTCAGCAATAAATTAAGTAAATTAGGTTGCAAAACAATATCTGTAAATAAAAATAACCTAGGAAAAATGTTAATAAACAATAAGGATAAAACAGAAAAACTACAAAAAGACAGGAGTGTATGAACTAAAATGTAGTGACTGCGACGATATATACATTGGCCAGACTGGACGTAACATAAAAAAGCGACTTGAAGAGCATAAAAAGTCTATTGTAAACAACGTATATAGCACCGGCATGTCAACACACTGTATAGAAAACAATCACTTTATAAATATGGATAATGTAGAATTACTTCATTCCGAAAAGAAAAGCAAAAAATTAGACTTACTAGAAATATTAGAAATTAAGAAAGCTTCCAAAAATAAAAAAAACGATTACAAATGAACAACAAATATTCGCAGGTCACCACATTTTAGATAAAGTAATTTAACTTTTCTAAATAATTTCAAATCTTTCAAACCATTTTTATTAGTATAAGTTGCCAGATGTAACATTCAGTATATAAGCAAGGAACACAAATTATAATTTAGTACCTCTCATCTGTACTCTTGAAAAGGGCCTAAAAAGCCGAAACACGTGTAGAGTGAAAATACAATTTTGAAACATTTAAAAGCAAATTTTCTTTGTGTATTTAAAATATTTAATAATGTTTCACAAGGAGCCAACCGCAGAATCAGTGCAATGTATAAATATTAAAAACTTAAAATAACACAAATGCAAAAATAAACACTTCGAACGAAAAGCGAGAGACCTTTGTGACGTCATTGACGTGTCCCGACCCACCATAATTTTATTAAATGTGACAATCGTTTTGTTTATAAACCGTGGCTTTTGGCCAAGATTTATAAACTAGAGTTTATAAATCTTGGCTTTTGGCGACGTTTTTTATAGTTCATTAAATCATGATAGATGGCACTGGTATCGTTATCGGAAGAAGTAATTTGAAAAATATTCAATATTAAATTAAGATAGTATTAGCAGGTTTTTCATCTCCTAATTGAATGAAGGGCTCATTTAACATGTATATTTTCTATTAATTTTAATAATAATAATCGTGTTGGCCATCCGGTGGTTGAAGAAAACTCATTATCGCCACCTGGTGATTGAGGACAATTTACGCGCTATCAATTACTTCCTCACCTCTCAAAGTGAGGAAGGTTTGTATTCGTGAAAGAAATTTTGAAATTTTTTTATTGCATTTCTGGACGAATCTCGACGAATTATGACGATACACAAAATTTCAGACATAAACAATTTTCTGTCTGTGTGTATGTCTGTGTGGTTCGCGATAGCAGCTACACAGTTTTTGAGATAAAGCTTTCAAATTTGGTACACACATTCTAGAGGTCAAGGAAGAGATTGAGTTCGTTGATTAGCAAAATCGGTCTGCTGGAACGGGGTCTACCCGGCCCCAACATTTCTATTTCTAACTTTACAAAAAAAATTATTCGTGTTGAAAGATTATAAATCTGATCTGTTATAGAAACCCGTTATAATATTGTGTTCAAATGTTTAAATAAAACTATAAATTAAAATTTTGTAAACATTTTGGCAACACCATAAAATTTGAATTTTTATTGACACTTCCTAAAATTTGAAGTCTAAAAAAAAATATTAGTGACATTCCACCAATGTGACTTTTTTGAAACGTCAAAAATTACTTTTATTATAAACTCCACCACACGTCGAGTTTTACTACGGTGAGGAAGTTCCCGATCTCCAAGTAATTGGCAGTAGTTTTTTATATAGGATTGGCTAATGTGTATATTATAAAATAAATGGTATGTTATAAAATAAATGATATATTATAAATCAATCCAGTATACAAATTGGAAGCGCCCAATTTGTCTTCAGCAAATAGATGGCAATATTAAGAGTTGCTTTCAACCACCAGAGGCGCTACTGACATATGTGAAGTTGGAGTCTGCTTCTAATTATTGTCTTGAACCAAGATTTATTTATAAATCTTGGTCTTGAACCAATAGATGATGACAGAAATTACCGAGAACGAAGTGATAATTTGGTTTCTGTCCTATTTATTATTCTCCTTGAAATTTTACAGAGCTTAAATGACGGTTAACGCGCTTGAATTCACCACGAGAGGGGCTAGTGTATGGAAAGGTCAATTTCATTGAACGCTAATGTTTACTATGGCTTTTTAACACTAGTTTTTAGTAATTTTTATAAAAATTAGCTGAGAAACATTGAACACAATGATGGAAGAAGAGGAAAGTAGTAATTTACTTGCTCAGTATGGAAATTATTGTACTCATCAGAAGTGTCTTATGTCATTAAAGTTAGATTATATCAAGCATGAGCATGATGAAAACAATAATTTCCCTACTGAGCAAGTAAATTATACTTTCCTCTTCTGCTATCATTGTGTTAAATGTTGTTCAGGTAAATTTTATAAATATTATTAAAAACTAACGTTCAGTGACAATGACCTTATCTTACACTAGCGCCTCTCGTGGTGAATTCAAGGCGGTAGCCCTTATTCAGGGATTGTCCATTCTGTGTAACCCATAGACGAATACTATCTATGGTCGTTGATCAAGTATTCATATTTATTAATATTTCAACAGAAGAGACAACCCGAGACGCGCAAGTACGTGCTAAAATTTAATCCGCAGTATTAAATTGGTCGATTGTAATGGAAGGTGAAAGTAGATGGCGCAAGAAGCAAACGCCCGCGAAAATTCAAAACCCCCCTTTTTATTATTTTATTGGTATTATTTATAAGCTTTATTTCTGCAGCAGTTGGTGATCGTTTGTGGACCAGAAGTAGTCGATTAGTTGTTTTTAAATACTTCTATTTGCTGGAAGTTAAAAACTAACCAAGTGACTATCTCTGATGATCCACAAACGATCACCAACTGCTGCAGAAACAAAGCTATTTTAAAGTTAGAATACAAAACTAGAGGTCAATTAATTTTTATGTTAAACTAATCAAAAGGTTAATTATAACCTTGTTGAACCGCTTAACATAAGATTTAAAAGAAATATGTTTTTGTATTGGATAATTAACATAACACTCAAAACACAAGTAGGTAGGTAATAATATTTTGTACAAAATTTATTAAAATCAGAAAAATATAAATGAGCAAATTTAGGACATTTTGTCAATATATTACAGAAAATATCAAGAAAGTATGATAGTTATTTATGCAACAAGAGCGGAAAGTGATTCTTAACAGGGCGAGCTGGCAATTTCCATTGCAAAAGCCCTGGCGAGTCCAGTAAAGTCACTTTCTGGGTGTGTTGTATACAATGTTTTTTCTGCAATGGTTCCTGCTAGTCTCAAAAAACTTTTTAACTTTAATAAAATATAAAATCAACTGACAGACATCAGACACTTACTTTCAAGGAAGACTGGAATAATCATTTTTAATTGTTATCGGATACTTTTTTGTCAACAGAAAATGACATAAGGAATCGGTAAAGACTTTACAAATCCTTGTCACTTTGCCGGGCTAGACCTGCAAATATGTATTTTCCACTCAAAAAATTGATCACAGTTAAATTTCTAGAAGGTTGCAGAAAAAGAATATTATTTAATGATTATAATTACATTTAAAATATTTATTAGGCTTGACTTGCAGAGACTACCTTAAAATGTTATTAAGTGCTAGATAAAAAAATCATGTATTGTGTGGCATGCAACGTGGCTCTATAAAAATTAAGGTTCTAATTATGCGAAAGAATCTTCAGTTTTCTCTTTGTCTCACAAGCACCATTTTTTTATGATTCTTTTATTCATTTTGCCTCACGAGCATCTTTTTTATTTTGCTTCTGTGCTTCATTGTGCCTCTTACACCACCAAGGAATCCCAATTCTAATAATTCCCCGGTGCGTTTTCGAACGGTGACATTCTGATCTGATACAGAAGTGCTGGGAATCTCCTCCAAAAATTCACTAGCTGCCTTCACTATGCTAGGAAATTCCTCCGCCAACTCATAAGGTATATTCTTTGAAGTTGAGGCCTCGCTTGAAGCTAAATCTGAAGTAAAATGAGATAGATATTAGCGACCATGTTTATTGGTTCAAATCTATATTTCTTTATTTTGAATAAATTAAATACTAGTAAAAAGTCTGCGATAATTCTACCAAGCTAATTAGTAACAACTATGGATTGATATCTAAGGACCCCTCACCACCAACATTTTGTAAAACACATATTACCTGCTTGCACTTGGTATGTTGCCAACTGACGACATGGAAAAAGTGTGGGGACTGCAATGCGGGTCAACCTATGACTACTTAGGTCGACATAACTCTCAACAGTAAAATGACGGGAGCATATCCTATAATTTTGAAGAGTTTCTTCAGTGTAATGTATACCCATATTCTCTTGCCAAATTTTTGACCTGTAAAACATAAAAAATTGTGCTGTTAGAAGTGTTGTTAATTTAGTGCAGGCCTTAATTTACCTTTCCTTGAAGGAAAATAATGAAGTTTTGCCACATCGTCCTCCGAAGAACCACACACATAGCACAATCTAATTTGTGACTCTGTGGCCATCTCAAACAAAAAAATAACCTACAACCAATTTCAAAGTTTATTATGAGGAATGAAATAAGTAAAGGATACAGTTAGCACATTTTCTAATACTGTTTATCCTTTCAGATTAATAGGTTAGATATAGCGGATAAAATTGGTAGTCTTTAAGAAGAGAAATAGTCTTTAACACACAAATATCACAAAATACAACGAGAAATAATCAAAATCACGACAAAATAACAAACACTTCTTTCGTCAGTTCAATTTGACAGATAAATACCACAGAAAAAGCGCGGGATAGAACAGAAATGACAGCAGTGCAAGTGCTACCCTCTGCTTTCACCTTCCATTTTATCGGAGTAGGACAGCTATATTTGACTATTCTTATATTAAATAGAGATAGCGAATAAATGTTAAAATCGGACAAAATTTTCTATCCACTTGCACGTCTCGGGTTGTCAATCAATGATAGAAGTTTTAGTCACACGTGAATGTTGGTATCCAAGATAAATCAGAACAATCGGGCTGTTTTTCATTTGTTTGATATTTTCCAATAGCACATTATATGTAGATTGTGCCAATAGTGTGCGTGAGTTGAAATAAACGTACGGTACGTTTCTAATATCAGAATAAAACAATTTTTTGGTTAAATAACAGTTGTGTATTTATTTCGTTCAGTGGTGATTACTGATTATAGACGCAGTGCAAAATAAATCTTATCATGGCAAATGAAATGGAAGAAAATCATAATATTGATATTGATAAGAAGAGACCTGCTGAAGGTAAAGTGCACAAATTAAGTTAAAGGTGTATAGGTTACTAGAGATTTCCTTGAAAGATTAGAAAATTTATAATGGTAAAATGCTACTAAGCTGGAAAGAGTAAAGCTTAAAAGTATGCCAGTTGGGTTTTGTGCAGTTTAGGTACGCGCGATTTACAAAGTTTTCTAAATAGTTATGAACAATATACAAGAATTAGAGAAAAAAATAAGAAACTTTTGGGACCAAGAAATGAAATGGGGTGCTGAGCGTGGTAAAATGGTAACATATGACATATGTAACTAAAAGAACGATAAATACATTAAATTCATATAGGCACTTTTTAACCTGTAAAACTGATCAATGTATAAAAAAAATGCAAATAATATACGATGCAAGGTGACTCTATAAATTTTGTGTACGATGGCCATTCTAATTAAGTAGTCATTTCTACACAACAAGATTGGATCTGAGTCACTCTTAAGTTTATGGCCTTCTACAGTAGACAGAAAATAAACATACCTACATACACCTCACACCATAGGGACATTACAAAACACTGTCATAAATTGCGCAAATGTTTATTACTAATAAAAATTAATTAAACAAAGTTCACAATTACTACACTATAACACCACCATGTCAGGTCCTTGTAATATTAGTTTTCTTTATTTTTTACCCACCCAGCACCCCTAATACCTCCACGGTCCCTTAAGGTTGTTGCCTAAATTATTTATTTCCATAAATTTACATTGATCAAACCACTTCTTTGCTTGTGCTTTTACCCACCCAGCACCCCTATTCGCTCCACGGTCCCGTAACTTTGTTGGCTATATTAATCATTTGCGCAAATTTATAATTCTCAAACATCACTTCTGACACTGTTTCCTCACTATTTCTGCAAAAAATTTCGCAAAAAAAAGCAAAAGGCCATAAACTTAACATTTACCTGGATCTGTTTGATAATATTCATGTTTTCGTTTTTTTTTTCAATTTATGCTTCATCCAACGATTAAAAAGAAAATAACAAATACATTAGAAATTGCAACTATAGCTTCTCAACCTCTAACACAGTTTAATGGTGTAGAAAAAGTTAAAATTACAAAAAAGATATATTAAAGAAGAAGGCCCTGCCCTCAAAACCCCAGCCTATTATGCTGAATGAAATGACAGCTTTCATCTAAGCTTCTCCGATATTTTTTTAATATAAACCAAACCGAACCAATGTCGAAAATGATCGAACTAATCTGCGATAAATCACACAAATGACAGATACAAATATTACAATGGCCCAAAATATGCAGTGAACGGTGAAATAAATACAGTTTTTATTGCTTTAAAATCATTAGGTATATAATAATGACCCTCACCCAAATGAACTCATAAAGTCAGATTCACACCTATGCATGCCCAATCTGCAGAAGTAGCATGTCTTATTCACGCTTATGGGTGTCTGGGAGCGTTAAAATCGCGGGGTGCTCACGCCTAAAATTAGAACGTGTTCTGATGGCCTCCCCTAAGAAGCATGTGTTTTTAGTTATAGTCCCTAGAAATGCAGCTGGTGTTATGGTCCTGTTTTATGTATCAAGTAATGGTAATAGTGGGGGAGGCTGACGCCTGACAAGTAGGCCACAGACGGGCCCTTTTTACCAACCCCCAGCTGTCCCCTCAGCCATGTGCTTCTCTTGCTCCCTCATCGAATCTTTCCGACCATCTGATGAAGGTCAGGATGTCACTCATTGCGAGGGAGCTCATCTCCTCCCTTAGAAGCGCCTCAGAACTGAAGATACTGTGTCTCAGGCGCCCAAACGCTTCACATTGTCCCAGGAAGTGGTAAGATGTTTCTTCATCTCTCCTGCACCTGCACCTATCAATGATAGATGCCTCCTAAGTCTGCAGTGGCTGTCAGAACACCGATTAATAGGTTCAGAGCAACCAGGCCGATCTCGATTTGTTCGGCCGCGTCACAAAATCTCGGGTTTGCCTACAGGCCCTGTTGGTCCTCCAGTGCGTCCTCAGTGTCTCGTGGGCCCACTCATTGAGGGCTGTTGTGACCTGTCTTCTTGAAATACTTAACATAGGCTCAGACCCGTGACAGGGTTCCTCGGCTCCGAGTCTAACCAATTCATCGGCCTTCTCGTTGCCTGGAACTAATAGTACCTAATAATAACTTATTTAATACCAACCATTTTATTTTTTATATCACCAACAGAATTATTTTAGGTATAAAACCCTCAAGTGTAAGAGATCATGCAATTTAAAAGCATTGCATCAAAACTGCACGTGCCTGTTTAAAATTGAATGCATCAAAAATGCATAGTGGGCACGCATAGATGTAAATCTGACATTAGTGACCATTGAATAAAATTGTATCAGAATTAATTAAAAAAGGTTATATCTAAAATGTACTTAAAGTGCACAATCACTGTAAATTGTGCTCAGTTTAAATACCTAGTTGGGTAAGTGAAAATAAAAAATGTAGACATTAAAATACAACTTGAAATACAGTAACGATTATTAACATTAACATTAAACAACACAGGTAATAAAACCCGCTATTCCTTGAAGTAACCTGAGATTTAAGCTGCACATTTGGAGACAATGGACACTTCTCCAACCTAATATCCAAATATGCTGGAATTAATTTCTGCTTCTGAAAAAATCCTAGCTGCTCGGCTGGGTTTTGAACCTGGGACCTCTGAGCGAGATGCAAGTGTTCGTTCCGTGCGACCACAAAGTTATACATTAATAATATTAATGGTAAATTTATTCTCATAATAGTGATAATAAGAAATTGCATATTTAGAAATATCTTAAATGTTATGAGTGACGTAGTTACAAAATAGGAAAAGAGAATGTAAAGTTCGTAATACTTTTGAACCGTTGTCACCTATATTTAGATTATGTAGTAATACTCAATATTGTACTGTATTTAGTTGAAGGCAGTAAAGATACTACTATTGTATCAATACTTACAGAAGGTAGGTCTTATTTATGAGGGCAATAATATATGTATAAAATATATAAACAAATCAGGATAAATTTTTGTTTTACAGGTGGAATGTTGTTGCGGAAATATATAAATCAGACCGGATGATATGATTTGTATATTCCCGCTGTAATTGAAAAACCCCTGTAAACACAGAGTCTTTCAATTGCAGCAACAAAATGTGGACTGGCTTCCTGTCAGTGGTTTCCGTTTGTGTCGTTTTCCTAAATTGTACCCATCCTTTCTACTCAGTACACTGTGCCAATGAGGACCAACAAGTTGGTTGACATTTAGGCATTCCGCATATTAATTTAGCACCTGGAGTTTTCTTATTGGTCAGACTCAAGCTTTCATCCAATCAGTGATCGAGTGTCAAATACACATACAAAATGTATATTAGTGCGAAATGTATTTAACATTAGCAATAATTTTCCTTGCCCTAAAAAATTAACTAGTAATGACATAAATTTGACATGTTTTTGTAGGGCAAGGAACACAGTGAAATCAATGAAATATATATTGTAAACTAATATTATTATCGTGAACGATATAAATATATTGTTTAACAATCAAAACTTTTGACCGGCATTATTTTAAGTTAATATTATAAACTGAGGCAATCTGCATCTGATTTCGCACAAATATACATTCTGTACACGCATTTGGTATTCGATCACTGATTGCATGAAAGTTTGAATGCGAGGGCGCACAACTAGCCAACACAGTTACACCATATTTAAAATATTAGGGTTTTATGAGTACTTAACGTACTTAATCTATACTGAATGATATTTAACTAATACTTAATTATGCTTAAAAATACTTATCAATATTTACTTTACTTAAAAATACTTAACAATAATAAATTGTACTTAACTATAATTGATATTTAAAAAAAATTTCAGTTATGGTGTTTACCGGTCGGATTCGTGGAATTTAATGCCAATTTTAGAATATAGTACTGATAGTACTAGATAACATATAAAAATTAACGTATTAAATGACGATGTAGCTTTGTCACAAAAATACCTAGAAAAGCAGTTTAGCTACAAGTTAACCATACATTCTTCATGATTTTTAAACATTTCGTGTGTAGCAGCCATGTTTGAATTTTTCAGCTCAAATAGTTTTATTTTTTTAATTAGATGTAAAATAGCACTGATGCAGTTTTAGTAACACCAATACTAGACTTGGCGAGCATTTTCCCAATACAATATCAATTGTATCCAGATGATGACAATTTTGTCGAAATTCGCGGCGAGTCTAATATTCGGTATTTTTGTATTCATGCAAACTAACCCGCAACAGGATTTAAAGAAGATAGGCTTATATATGTCGTTGTGATGCCGTGTGGCATAAATATTAGAAATTATATGACGATTGAGCCCAACATACCTTATAAAAATATTGCTGGTTTAACAGCAAAGTTAGAATTTTATTTTGAAATTTCACAATAATTTTGAGAATTTCCATAGTATCAACTTGAAAATTGACAGTTTTCCGTTTGGCATGACAAATAAGAATTTATAATTTTAACGTTAGTCATAGAGGGCACTAGGTACTGCTTTGATAAATCGAGCCATATGTTTTTTGCCTTGTCAAAATGAATCGAAAATCTGAAAGAGCTTCCTTCTTTACATAAAAAAGTGACTCTTGTTTAATTTGGATATCTCTATCCGGTTTTGAGATATTTGCTCTTAAAACTTTCAATGTATTTCTTTTTTAATCCTTAAAAATTTATACCATTTGTCCTCTGCTTTTACATTGAACATTGAAACACCAATGTCTTGACTTCTTTTTTTAACTTCAGAAGATTTCACCTCCCTAATACAAAGTTAGCTTGCTCATTTGACTGCTGTCATTATTTTTGGTTGCTTTTGTGAGCTTGTGTCAATAAGTGTGTTAAGTATAAATAACTTTTTCAGCTTTATTTGCAGTAAAATATGTATTAAGCAGAAAATGCCACGGGATATTGACTTTACCAACATGAGATGGGAGATATGATTTGTGTTTTTGCTTAAACAAATTTTAATGGGCTCGCAGCCGCCCAGATTAAATATACCCAAATTGAAGGCAACCCAATCATAAATTTTAGAAATCCTTAAAACCGCTTAGGCGAAACAGGGTTTTTTCGTCCTAAACTTCATAATGGTGCTACAAAAACTGTCTCCATCGAAGAAGAGGGTTTTAGTAGTTCATATTTCAGAATACCCATATATGAGTACCCGTCATTTAATTAAGTGAAGCAACAGGAATAAGTCGACCGTCTGTCTGGAGAATTTTGCATAACGACAAAACTCCAATATCATTTCACTCTTGTGCAAAATGTATCACCTCAAGATCTTTTTGTTTGCCTACGATTTGCTCAGTTGTTACAAACTGTTATCAGTGTCTATCTTCTTTTTTATGCCATGCTGTTAATGACATTACTTAAACTAAAAAAATTATTGCCAGCTTAACTCGAAAATGTATCTTTAGTTAGGACTAGAGAAAGTGAATGGATTTCACATTAAAGTAGATTCACTTTCTATTGTCCTAACTAAAATAAAAGGAACTGTCTACGTCTACGTTCGACGGGCATGATAATTGCGGCCGACGTGAGTCTTAATATTAACATTTGCACGTCCGATGTACTATTTAGGTAAGTTCTATATTTGTGTTTATAGGGTTGGATTTCGGCTTAGGGTCTAGGTGTAATAACATTTCAAAGGTCATTTTAGGGAAAGGAAAATTAAGGGGAATGAATGACACATTTGAATGGTTATTGTTTAAAAAAAACACGTAGAAAAAGGTGATTTCATAAAAAAATGAAAAAATAAACCCTTCAAACCCAAAACTACCTTTCCCAGAGAGTTGGGATAACACTTTGGTATGTGAAAGAATACCTATATGAAGTATTTCTACCAGTTTAAAATTTTACCACTTAATTTTCTTTGTCCTAAAATGACCTTTAAAGTGTATGTGAAAATGTCATTATGGCGAAATCCAGATGACTGCGACATGCAGTGTTGCCAATGGCTGAAGATAAAAAGATCCATCGCCCCACTTAAAATTATCCGATTTTTGTTCAATATTATCCGTTTTTTTTTCTATATTGACATATGTGGTATAAATACCAGCTTTTTATAGTCTATAGCAGAGAGTATAAAAAAATTTTATACTCTCTGGTCTATAGTAATAAGATGGTAAGGCATTTTAATTCTAAACTTTAGCCTTTGTGTGGGTGAAAAAAAGAGAAATTGCTCGTTACGTGTAACTCAAGTAGGATAAATTAACAAGGAGGGCTTATGAGAGCTGGTTTTTTTTCTTTATTCAGCGTATTGTTTTTCTTGGTTAAGCAGTGACGTCATATACGAAGCATTCAGGCGTTCTTATTGGTCCTAATAATACAGAGAATACATTTATGCGACGTCATCCTGACATCTTAGTTACCTCTCAGTTATCTATGTACAATACGCTTGCAAGCGCACGTTTAATACGCTTAATAAAAAAAACAGCTGTACTGTAGAATCCGATTCTTTGCTCTAGTTCTATTATATATAACTAAGATTCATTTTCAAGTAATATACCTACGTAGAATTCTACAGGGCACAGAATCCACAGCCAGACTAAGTCTAATTATAACCTCTAGAGGGCAGAGAAGTCACATACGTTTCGAATGCGAATTGCATATAGAGTTGCCTATAAAGAAGGGGTTAGACACAAAAGTTTCTTAAAAAGAAGTCGGTTTATTAGGAGCAAGTTCAAGACAAGCGGATTCAAATTGTCCGTTTTTTATCCGATTTTTAATAAGGTGAGAAAATTATCCGTTATCATCTCAAATTATCCGAAAATCTCACAATTATCAGCCAATCAGCAACACTGGCGACATGTAAATAAAATAGTTCGTCGTACGTGCAAATGTTAAAATTAAGATCCACGTCGGCCGTGATTTTAATTAAATTTTCATTTCCGTCGGACGTGGACATAAACAGTTTCAAACTAAAAGTTGATTTTCGCGCTGTTAAGTTGGAAATTATTATTTAGGTCATTAGCGGCATAACATAAAAAAACGGGACGGACACTGACAGCAGTTTGTAATTAAAAAAGGATTTTTTTTGTCTATCTTAACAATGCGAAAATCTACCATAGTTGCTTTCTTTCATCGTGAGAAATCGGATCTTGATCCAAAAAGCACCAATAGCAATGAAGTATTTGTTAATTACTCAATCTCTATTGGTTGTTTTCGGATCAAAGCACTTTATGATTCTATGATCAGAGTCGAAAGAAAGCAACATTACAGAAAGTGAAAAAATAGATTTTCGCGTTCTTAAGTTGGCAATAATTTTGAAGGTTAAATAACGTTATTATAACTATCACATAAAAAAACAGGACTGACACTGGCAGCAGTTTGAAATGGACCACATTAGTTGTGACGTCATATAATTAGTAATAATAATTATACAACCTACGTGAAAGAGTCATAACATACTGGTTGCCTACATTTAACATTGGAACTTGACTCTTATGCTCATGAACATAAAGGCGACATTTTTGACGGTTAGAACACAGCCCAGAAATTTTTTCTCCCTTGAAAGAAATTTTTAAGACCTTTTATTTACCTTCCACCATGCATAAGTTATGTTAGAATGCATTGTCAAGTTTCACACTTAACATATTCTACAAAAAAGAAAAATTGATAAACTTTGAAAAAAGGAAACAGATTGGTTTCCAAAACGTCGAGGAAACATTATTTTTTTTGTCTCATATTAGTTGTCACACTTTATTTTCCAGTAGCATACTGGGTAACACTGTGTTTTTTAGACAACCAAGATTTATTTATGTGGTAGTAACCCTCGAGGTAGAAAAAGAAAAAAAAATGTTTAAGAATATATAAAAGTATAGCGCATTACAATAATTTTATTTTTATTTTTAACAAAATTTCTGTAGTGCACCGTATTGTATATACCGGGTGATTTTTTGAAAACGAGCCGCCCCTAAGGCTTGTTTTCAAAGAACCGTTCAAGATTTTTTTATGTAGTAAACGGCATTTAACACATTTTATTGAGAGGAGGTGTGATCCAAAACCCACCCTCTCATCCCTAGCCACTCCAACTTTATAATTTGAAATGGCACCCCTAATTTTTTTTCATCGGTTTCTAATAGTAGAATATATTTTTAATACAATCGTCAAAAAAAAGTGTGACCATAAACAGAAAAATTTTTGAGATGAATGCAAAAAACTGAATCTTTATAAAAAAGTGATACACTTTTTTTGCGATTGCATTCCAAAAAAGGTCTGGTATCGATGAAGAAAATTAGGGCTGCCAATTGAAATTATAAACTAGGGATGGCTGGGGGTGGGAGGATGGGTTTTGAATCACACATCTTCCTATTAAAACCAGTGTGCGCCTTCAAAATGTAAACAATAACATCACATTACCTAGATTTTTACGGCCATCACTTTTTTATAAAGATTCAGGTTTTGGCTTTTATCTCAAAAATTGTCCTGTTCAAGGTCACACTTTTTCTTGACGATTGTATTCCCAAAAAATTCTACTATTAGAAATCAATGAAAAAATTAGGGGTGCCATTTGAAAATATAAAATTGGGGTAGCTGGGGGTGAGAGGGTGGGTTTTGGATTACAGCTCTTCCCATTAAAATATGTCCTCCTTAACATTAAAGAAAATGCCGTTTACTGCATAAAAAAATCTTGACGGTTTTCAAGTTATTAAGGGTGGCTCGTTTTCAAAAAATTACCCGAAATATTTTAACATATATTGTGCATGATGAGTGGTAACTGAAAATTCTTAAATATTTCTTTTCAGGGAGAAAAAAATTCTGTGCTGTATTCTGACCGTTAAAAATGTCGCCTTTTTGTTCATGACCATAAGGTTCAAGTTCGTGTTACATATAGGGAATAAGTGTGTCAAGACTCTTTTACCTAGGTAGCATAATAGGCGAGTGGATTATTTTCTTTTTTATTATTTTAATAATATCTACACATAAAAATGATTGACCCGTATTTTTTGTTTTTTTTTTTAATAACAGTAGAAAATAATCATTAACTTTAAACTCAATTTAAACGATCAGATGTTGTCGCACATTTCCAAGCTATTCTATTGGTTGTGACGTAATAGGGAAACTTTCGAGCATGAACGATAAATTTAAAGTACTGCTCACAATGGACGTCAAAAGAGGCGTGTAGCGCTGTCGGCAAGGTTTTATTTGAATGTCCGCTCATATATCCTTATTACGTCACTATACAACCGGCAATATGCGTTGTTTGTAGTTGGTACTCATTTTAAGCATTTTCCTTTTACAATTAAACAAATAGTATAACATATTTTTGAGTCGTATTATATTACTATATTCTTATTTTTTATAATTTTCATTGCTACGCACTCGCCTATTATGTGATGTCACACTAATATGGTCCAGTAACAGGGAATTTTTTTGTTCAACTTAACAACGCGAAAATCAATTTTTTAGTTAGGACAATAGAAAGTGAATCAACTTTATATTGTATATTTTTATTGTATTGTAAAGTTTCATGTTAATAATAAACAATTAAAACAATCTATGACTGCTCCCTAGCTCAACTGAGCTCAGTTTACATTAAATAAACCTAGACAACGAACAAACAATAATATAAATCTAAGGTCAAAACACTATAAGCAATCGTATCAACAATGCCTAACTATAAGATAACCTTAATCTTTCTGGAGGTACATTAGTACTTTATAAAACCTCTGTAGGTACTCAAAAAACCTTCAGTGAACTCCTAGTGACTTTATGCATGCCCATTTAAGTTTCTTTGTTCTCCTAGAGGTTCTCATCTTATCAATATTTATTTGTTTTAGAAGAATCCCCGAGACCTAATGTGAAGAGGAAAAAAGTAACTATTAACATTAACGAAAAAAATCCAATTTCAATTTTAAACGAGTTAAGATTGGGACTCAAATATGATGTTATCGAACAAAGTGGACCATCACACAATCCTATGTTCAAAGTATCTGTTGATGTAGATGGGCACACCTATTATGGCACAGGAAATTCTAAAAAATCTGCAAAATGTGAGGCAGCAACAGAGGCATTAAAATCATTTATTCAGTTTCCCAACAATGGTACAATCGTTTCAACAACTGTGGTTTCTAATTCTAAAATGGATTTCACGTCTGACCAGATTGTGAATAAAGGTGGTAATACTGGAAAACTATCTCAAAGGAAGAATGCGACCAAAGGTCCAGTTATGTTGTTAAATGAATTGTATCCAGGTGCTGAGTATGAGTGCTCTGGCAATGAAGCTGATCCTTATGCAAGGTTTAAGGTTACTGTTACAGTAGAAAATGAAACATTTTCTGCAACAGGTATGTTAATAGATCTAGGTATGGTAGATTTGAAAATGTAACAGAATTTTTATATATATATATATATATATATATATATATATATATATATATATATATATATTTTTTTTTTTTGAAAGAGGTTAAGAGCTAGCAGTGGCGGCTCGTGAGATTGTACAGTGGTATTGCCATAGGTGTTATTTCGACGACACTTTTGAAAATATTTCAGTCATCTTTCAAAAGACAAAAACCACACCCAATGTGTTTAAAATGAACTTTTATTGTCAATTTTCTCCAATTATTATTAGTAAAGCAGTGCTGGAATATTATTATGGAAAGATTTCTAATGAAGAAAAAATAACAACAATAACATGCAAGATTTTACAATTTTATTTGCTTTTCAGTGAAACCGTTACTTACCAAGATGGCCTTGCTTTCCTCCTAATTACACTACACAATGAAATCGGTCAATAACACAAGTTTTTAAATTGCACGATGTATAAAATCTATTCTATGTTCTTTTTTTATTTGCAAATAAGTTAATCACTCGTTTATTAAAATTGTCGATGCTATTAAGAAGAGTTTTTGCAGCTGATAGCATCCCTAAAGCAATTAGTCTTTCTTCTTTCATCGAGTAAAATAGTTTTAATCCTTTTCAACATGGAGAAACATCGCTCCGCTTCTGTGTAGATATAGGTATTGTCACTAACATTTTTAAAAGTTTTAGCGTTTCTTGAAATGTGTCATGCATTTTGTCTTGTAAAATTAACGAGAAACAGCTCCAGAAATTTTTTGGAATTCTTCTCTTTCATAAAGTAGCTGCAGTTCAGTTTTGAATCTATTTTTTTCCAAAAAAGGATGAACACTATATCACAAAGAAAATTGTCTCTAAATTTGTCACATACTCGGTAAAATTTTTCTCCACATATAAATTTGTTACTACTAAATCTCCAATAAAACTAAATCTGATTTGCTGTATAATGAGTTCACAAATTTCCAGAGCTTCTCATTAATTATTTGTAGAAGCATCAGCAGCAAGTATATGTGGCCTTTTTGGGGAGGCATTTCTTCCAAAAATTCCAAATCAATATATGTAACAATTTTATCCATTTGATCACGTATTTTAAGTATTTTGCTTTTCTAGTTGCTTAAAAATAATTTCAACATGGGGCATTCTATGAAAAACTGTCAACCAAAATACAAAATCCTTGTCTTTAAATCTAAGTTTGTAAGCATCGCTTGTTCAATTGATTATAACTTAATATTTTCATTGTCTTGTAAAGTTTCCATGACGTTTATCAATTCTTTCCTATATTCATAAACGGTGTTAACTCCTTATGAATGAAAGTTCTATCTAGTTTAGAACAACCTTGGTAAACGTCTATGAACAATTTCGTCCAGTATTCTCGTTCTCTGTGGGGAAGTAGAAAAAAAAGGAACAAAGCCCAGAAAGGGTGCAAAAAATATTGAAACTGATTGGTTAATTGATGCTGCGCTGCACATGATCAAGTTAATTTGATAAGCGTAGTAATGAGCATAGTTGGCTAAAGGATGGATATTTTTCCTTTATTATTTTTTAACCCCATTTAAACCTCCGCTCATGACTGATGTCCCATGGTGTGTCACTAATTAAAGGGTCAATTTTTTTTTAAATGCAATCCGAGATAGAAAAAGCATCGTAACCGAGGGGATTTACAAACTTCCTAAAATCTTTCTACTGGCTTACCATCGACAATGTAACGCAAAATAATAACTGCTCATCCGCGATAATAGCATATAATATAGCTTTTTTTATTTCTTTAGCTACTTCATGATATACGTCAAGCATGCATTCTAGTAACTCATTTTGTGTTGTCTTAGAAGTTCCTTTAAATACTGACGATTTGCTAAAATGATCTTTTAAATTTCTGTCTAAAAGGGAACTAAAATTTATCAATTTTCGAAATACTTTATTTTCAGAATCATCGCCTTCATCATGACCTCGTAACGCTAATTCTAGTGCACCACAAAATCGAACACAGTTAATAATTATATTTGACATATATTTTTATCAGCTTGCTTATAGTGCTCCACTTTCGTTTGTCTATGAATTTAATTGACCTAATATATTTGATTTACCATGTTACCTACCGCTAAGCGTAAGCAACAATAAAGCGACTGTCAGTTGACAATCGGGTATTCTCCGGCCACACTAACAGTGGAGACGGGCGTGGTTCAATATAAGATATTATTAAATGGGCGCCAAGTAAATTAACTGTTACACAAATACCCTCAAAAGTCTCTAGTAATCCCTCCAATTTACTAAACAAAGGATTATCATATATAAATAAAAGACAAGTCCACCTTAAAAAGACAAAAACAGTTTATTACTACTAGTAAAATGTAAGTACAGCAGTATTCAGCAAATATAAAGAATCGTGAAATTAACTCCCAAGTACGCGTGGATATTGACGCATAAAACTAAATAAAATTGTAATAAATTTTCCAACATAAATAAACTTGACTATAAGTGTAGAACTAAAAATAGCCTAAAATGACCAGACTATATGGTAAAAAAAAACGAAATACGGGTCGTAACAATTTCAGTATAAGTTGACCAGACTAAAAGACAACAATTTATTTAATGAACTTGACCGGACTATAAGATTTTAATAACTATAATATTTTAAAAAGTCAACACAAGATGAACAGTGTTCTGTTTACTTTACACAAAAAAAAAATTAAAAATAAAGTAAAAAAAATAAAGTCCCAAAACCAAAAGAAAAAAAAAATACTTAAATGTCTATAAATGTTGAAGACAAATAATTGTCACCACGAACAAAAAAAAAAAAACTTGCTTTACCTGGAGATACCTATATGAAATTGTTATTTCCAAATAGTACATATACCGATAAAAAAAAAGAATCCTAAATATTTTCGTATCAAAAAAAAAATTGTTACTTAACAAAAAAAAAAAATAAACAACAATAATTACTCTAAGTTGTGCTATAGTAGGAACCTGGTCTATTATACTTATATACACTATCACGCAAACTATTAATTTGTTGGTAAAGTATACCTATCCAATTAGAGGACACCCTGTATATATGAATTATTCGTAATGTGTAAAGTTTTCAAAATTATAAGTAGTAAATACCTAAACGCAGAGGCTTTTCTCCTCCCAGAACTATATATAAAAAAAAGAACAAGATAATCAGATAATACTTAGTTTAATTTGATAGCAGAAATTCAGTAAGATTAACTCACCAAAAAAAAAAAAAAAAACGTATGTAAATACTGCAGTTTTATATTGCGTAGCTTAAGCTTAAGCGCCTTTATATAAAACGAAACAACAGCATAAAAATGTAGGTAATATGTTTCAAAGAAAATATAGTACAAAAAAAAAATTACTAATTTCCGCCGTACACAGTAGCTATTAAACAAATAATTTCCAGTACTTAAATAAGGTACCACGTACAGAAATCTTATGGCTGGCTAAGTATCCAGATAACTCGGAAATATACTCTAAATAAAACCCACCACGTACTGGTAACTTACTTATTTCAAATAAAATAACTATCGCCCTGTATAGGCCAATAATTAAGATTACAGTTTATATGTTTAAAAAAAAAAAATAGTGAAAACTGATTATCAAATTACTTATGTCTAAAAATACTAGCAATAATTTTTCCAAGGAGGTTTTCCTCTGGCTCAATAATGTTAAGCAATAAAAAAAAGATAGGTAAATAGTTTGGTTTTAAAACTTGCGTGTCTGGTGATTTCCCAGCAATTGGCGGAAACCCAAAGTCCGATCGGAAAATCCCCAAACAATCAACAGGCAGGAAATCAATCCAATGAAAATTCCTTCTTGATGGAGAACACAGGATCCTAGATAGGCTAACTGTCGGCACAATGTGTGTGCACAACGCCGCTGAGGTGGAAATTTTAGCCCACCAGAAAAACCCTAAATAATACCAAAAATCACTTAATTTTCCCAAAATAACTAATTGAAATGGACGACACAACATTTAAATTATTATCTACAACATATTTAAACAACGATAGGACTCTGGTTGTACATAAAAAAAAACATATATTACCTTTTTCCCAAAAAGGGTTTTTCTCAAATATTTTCCAAGAAATTGACGAATTTCCTAGAACACCCAGTATCTGCTTGTCTGGCTCAATAAGTGGAGGTTTTCTTTTTCACTGAATAAAAAAGAAAACTAATGAAAATGTGAATATAACGAAACAACACGTGTGGTACTTACGATATAGCTAATAATCCCAAAAAGGAGCGATTTTCTCAAAATATCAACAACACTACAAATTCCAATTTGAAACAAACAGAAAATCACTTTTATAACGGTGAAAGGACTAGTCCCGAAATGGATGATTGTAAATCAATTTTCCTTTCTTCACCGTCAAACGCCAATATCAGAATGAACCAGTCACGAATTCACTGTTTTTTTGAAAAAATCCACAAAAACTCCTTCATAGACACACCTCATATCTTTACCACAGATGTCACTGTACTTTTATCAAAATACTAATTTCACTTTCTTGGAAAATTCTTACATCCAGAAAAACCTACTTATGGAAAGTATCACACGATGGAAAACAAAAATTTGAAGTTTATTGGCCCGATTTGAATTAAATAAATATGAAATTCATCCCGGTAAAATAAGAAGAAAACCTTAGCAGAGTTCACAATTTGACGTCAAGCTTTAGTTACCGGACGCTAGATGGCTAACTGCCTAATTTTATTTTACTACAGAACTTTACAAAAATTCGACAGACAACGTTTAATTCCTAATTATAACCGAAATTATGCAATTTCTTACTAATAACACACCAGCTCGAATTAATTATTAGGTTCTTGACTCAGGTACGTATGTCTAAACTTAGATCATAAGGTTTCATGTATCGCATGAACATCATGACCTCAAGTGCCCTCTGACAGCTGATTTACAGAAAGTAAATACAAAGAGTGAGAGAGGTTAATAATAATCTTTTACCGGCTATTTAAATTAATAGCAAGGACTATTAGGTTGCTAATACTAGGAACATAGAAAACACCTTTTACTGAACTAAACGTCATAAGGTAAGTAATACTTATTTTGCCTTAATAATATTTGACATTAATATTTAAATCCAAATTCGTAGGAATAACCTGATGTTTATAAAAATATTTTGTAGGGACCACCAGCGACTTCAAGACTTATCAGCAC
Organism: Rhamnusium bicolor; assembly: GCA_029963845.1. NCBI lineage: Eukaryota > Metazoa > Arthropoda > Insecta > Coleoptera > Cerambycidae > Rhamnusium > Rhamnusium bicolor. Next base: position 105,791 of record JANEYF010004838.1, on the reverse strand, counting down.
TAATGTTATCCGTAAATGTGAGCCAAAATAAATTCAGAAGTAAAGAGTTCTTTACCAAAAAGGTGAGTATGTTTACCTCATGTGGACACACACATGCACATCCAGGTCCATAAATTATTCACACTCAATATTTACCTACTAATACCTACATTACTTAACTAATATATACAAAAATATACAATCTAATTTATTATTTTTTTTTTCCTAGCTAACTGGAAAACACGAGAGATGTAAAAGCTAACGAACGTAACCAAGACAAAAAGAAAGGCTGCGGAACCTTAAGTGATATTGAACTGAAACTTGTTATTAAAGTCTGTTAAAACAACAACTATACGAAAATGTGTCTAATCTCTGAATAAAAATTAGCGAATATTGTTTACAAATATACCTTTTATTTAACGATAAAAATATACCGTTACAGTCAAGCAAAGATAAGCTAAAATATTATTCATATACATTTTCGATTTTTCATGCATTTTAATTTTCTCCCAAATGTGCACTATATCTGTTAACACTCTGGTGCATGACGTAGTTACACAAGTACACGAAGGTGGTCCATGAGGACCAAAAAAAGGCACCTAATTATATGCATTTTTTCTTTGCTATGATAAAATTTTTTTAGGTGTTTTTTTAATTTACTTTGTTTAACACTAAACCTATAATATATTGTAAATTTTTATCAGAATTATAATAAAAATGAAAAAACAAAAAAATGCTAACTTTTTGACATATTTATTTCAAAACCATACAAAAAATAGAAATTCTTCAAACTTCAACATAGAAAATCATTAAAAACTAACTTTAAATGAAGGAAAAATACAAAACTTTCAAATAAATAGTACTTCCTGTAGAAAACATACTTATTTAAGGTGCACACAGTCTTCTATTCACTGTGCTGTTGTAAGCATTCGTTGCAACAGGCGTTAATATGCTCCATACAGACCCAGCATTTGCAAATTTTGCAAAAATAACATGTTTTTCTTTCTTTTGCAATATTTGCAGTGATCTCTCTTGTTTGGTGGTGGGTCAGACTGATTTTATAATTAGTTCTCCGAGTACTTAACTGTTGCTTCTCGAATGTATCTGTGTATCCTGATATATTTGCCCTAGAAGAAATATGTTGTTTTACTAACTTCTTTCTCAATTCTCTAATAAATAGTCTTCACTCTTTACAAAAGTCAGCATCCGGATTATTGTGTCTCATTATTATAAAAGAATTTATGCTGGCGACGTTTAGAACTCAATAGAAAATTACTAATGGCCACCGTTTTGTATTCCTTAAAACATCTTATGAGGATGCCATTGTATCTACAATGTCTACACTACATTTTGTCGTGTTGTCAAATAGATGTACTTCTGGCTTGTTAGTATTTTCATCTACTGTATCAGTACGGTGGAATGAGGAAACCAATATAGATTTTCTCAGAACATAGGACACTGCCATCATTTTCTCCCCAAAAGCAAAGGCACTAGAATGTAAGGTCAGTTTTTTACATTTGTTATAATTGTGGGTAACTCCCTTTTGTTATTTTTGATAGTACCCACAACTGTAAGTCTGTGTTCGCTATGCAGTTGGTTCACAAGTCCACAGCTTACAAACCATAATATTTCTTCCTGTTCCAGACAAGTGTTGACACATCCTCAAAGTAACCGCTGCAGTGGAGTTATCTAATAGGGCCATCAGGCTGCATTCCTGCATAAATTTCTCTATGGTTTGTATAAAAGGTTCTAGCATCAACAGTTGCAAACACCTTGATATCATAGTTTTTGGGCTTGTTTGGAATGTACATGTGGAAAGCGCACTTTCCACGAAAATTGAATAACATTTCATCTAGAGTGATATATTCACCAATGGTATAACAGAGCTTGCAGTTTTGGACAAACATTTCAAAAATTTCCCTGACGGGAGCCAGCTTAGCAGTTTTCGACCTTTTGCTTCTGTTTCCTATCATCAAAGCAAATAACTCGAAGAAGAAACCTAAATCGTCTCTGAGACATAGTTGCAACGAATAGTTCAGAATCCAATTCGTCCTGAGCCCAAAATTCTTTTAAAATTTTCCTTGACCCACGATCCAAACCTGCTAAATATAAAAGTCCAATAATTGCTCTCATTTTAGAAACGGATGTGCTTTTTGCATCACTTTGGTGTTTATATTTTTCAGCTATTTCTGCTATATAGATATTTGTGTATTTTACAAGCTCAATAATTATCCAGTAGTAGGATCCACGACTCTAAGGGACTATTTGCCTTTTTTGCTTCCCGAATTGTTCCAGGTACATGAGATTCGATATTTTCCCTCCTTGTTCTGACGTTTCTAGGTGGTGCAAACTTCCTCCATTTAGTTCCATCCTTTCCAAAATAATATAATCGTCTGTCACTTTCTTCAAACTGTTTTTCACCTATGAGCTCCTCATCTTCTTGTTCAGTGTCACTTTCATGGTCACTATAATCCTGGGCATCTTGATCTACAATGGATCCGTGGGAATCGTAAATTTCTTCATCGCATGAAATTTTGGTGATACTGAATTTCTTTTTCATATGGATCCATTTTGAACTAAAACGATTGATTTTTATATTTATATATATTATTACATGCATCTAAATGCAAAAAACACTTACTTTTTCTCCAAAAACTGGAAATCGTACGAGAGGACACGACGATGGTCTATAAGAACAAGCGCTACAAACCGTTATATATGAATAGTAAGATATTACTAACCGACAAAACAAGCAGCTGTATCATTACTCTCTGTTCAATATGTGTCAAGCCGTTTATTGCCAGAGGAAACCACCCGCAGCACTAACAATAAAATTTACACTGGAAGACGACGATGGTCTATTAGGACAAAACAATATATAACTTGTTACAGATATATTTTTTTTATTGTGAACTGAATGGCATATGTTAACTTACTAAATTCCTGAAAGGTACCTAAGAGCGCAAAATTTAGAAAAATTTTTGGTGGATATTAGATCCAATTATGCATTTCGCTTGGACGGATAGTCCACCGTCGTGCATCGGAGTGTTAAGCCGTTTTTGGTCCACGTAACATCACCACCAAACAGAACACATGGAATACAAAAAAATGCTTGCCTTTTGTTACACCTGCATAGGCATTTGTTTTTTAAGTAAATATTTCTGTTAAATTTTCTTGTTCGCTCTTAGAGTTTGAACCACTAGAAAAAATCTGTTTTTTTGAAATACTGAATCAGGCTTAGGTCTACTAAATTGTTTTATTTCAAGCTTTTCCTCAAACGAATATGTAGAAAAAGGCTTATGTAAAAGATTGCAAATATTATTCATCATTCGTCCTTTCGATGCACTTATTGTAAATCACAAATCTCATACAGACACTAACACAACGGCTGTCAATTACATACTGTGCTATGCTACGAGGCTCGGTACAAATATTCCCAGGCACCAATCTCAGTTTACAGAATGCATATTCCTACCTTCCTTCTATACCCACCAGCATATCGCAATGTTTTTCCTGTTAAGATATAGAGCCAACTCGGTACTGGCTCGGTTGCACTAGTTATGTAAATAAATGTGTTTAAAACGATGCATGGCCCTCATATAACATAGTGTACATACGGTGTGTGGTGAATATTCATGGAATAAAAGTTACTTATGCTTTTTATAGCTAAGCTTTAAATGAGAAAAATATAAAATCAGAAAAAATACATTATTAAGGGTCCTGAAGTTGGTTGGAACCTTTGATGTGAAGATTACACTGACGTAGTTTTCCACAAAACACCATATACTGCACTTGACGCCCGTTTCGCCCACACAGTTGGCATCATCTGGAGATGATTAAAACTAACCTTATGCTAACAATGTATCCGATTTATATCTAAACTATTGTCACGGTCTCTTGGTGAAAAGGATTATCTCAGTCTTGGAGACTGAGAGACCTATTTCGCCACACCATCTTTCTATTATTCTACAGGCTAACATCCAACAGATAGTCTCCTAAAGCAGCACTAAGTCGTCTCTTTCAGTGCAGATTTCACCCATCTGACCAGTGCTGGAGCAGTACCTCTAGCCCGAAGAGCATCACAGATAGTAGTTGTCCTTGTTTTATCAAAGGCTCCCTCATTATCGAAGAATACTGCTCGGGTAACCTCCTTATGACTGTGGACCTCTCACCTATACGCGTGCTGATTCTTGAGGAATGGGTACCTGGCTAAGTCCCCTTCCAACAGATATCTATCCACTACCTATTCCAGTGCTTTTAGCGGGAAGGACGTGAGAACGATCGCCCTAAACGATTTGGCAGCTGTGTAGTCTTATTTTCCCATTTTGGGGATGAAGACCACTTTAGCTGACTGCCAGCCCAGTGGTACATATCCCAGTGCCAGACTGGCCGCAAATATTCGTCGTAAATGTGGTAGAAGAATATCTAGATCCTTCTGAAGCAGACCTGGGAAGATTCCGTCTTGCCCTGCTGCTTTAAACAGATCAAAGTCGTTCACTGCCCAGGCTATCACCATGTCTTTTACGATTTCCTCGGCGAGTCGCCAGTCAACTGGTGGCATTGGCTCTTCCGAGAGTACTGCCGCGGCAGCGCTTTTGCCGAGGAAGTAAACCTCTAATAGGTGGCTTAATGACTCCTCCCTAGAAGTAATCCAAATTCCATCTTGCTTTCATAGTGATCCTATGGTTTCCCTTGTCTCGCAGCTGAATGTTTTTTTCAGTCTGGCGATTCCTGGTAGGGAGTTCATTTCCACACAGTGCTTCTGCCAGCTTTCATTCTTGTTGCACCTTAGTTCCTTTTTAAAATTTCTTCTAGCCTCCTTGAAATCGTCCCATGATGAATCCGACCCTTTCTTGACAGCTCAATTGTTAGCACGTCTAGCCGTCCGGTGTAGGTCATCAAGGGACCTACTCCACCATCGTGCCCTATGTACTCCCACCACTTTAAGTGGGCAGGCTTCCTCATATACTGAGATTATATGACTTTCTGGCTATATGGCTACCTTTATGTCCAGTTCCTCAGGGGAAATCATCCTCCCCTCCCCCGGTTTGTCTTGCCAGGATGCCTGCGTACTATCTTAATTAAACTTTGGCATATTTCCCAGCTTTTGGAAGCAGGAGTTATTTAAGACCAATTTATAAATCTGGACCACAAGAAAAACTATAGAGCAGTTTGCATACAGTCAAGTATTCCAAAATTATTTGACTGTGTAATAACCAAAAACTTATCGGATTTTAAGAGATAATTGTAAATCAGCAACATGAATTTTCTAAAGGAACCTTTACATGTATCAATAATTTCATTCTTAATTCTTTAAAACATAAAATTCTGGTTGACTCTGTCTGTATTGACTTTCTAAGGCGTTTAATAGAGTCAACCATGGTCTACTTGTTGCAAAATTGGAAGTTAGGATTTAGTGTCAATTTATTGAAGTCGATTAATAGTTATCTTATTGGTTGGTTACAATGTGTAAAATATGGTACTTCTCTATCATCATGTATTACGGCATTACTCAAGGGTCTCATATGGACACTCCTCTGTTTAATCAATTTGTAAACGACGTATCATTGGAAATAACGTGTAGCAATTTCCTGATGTTTGCAGACAATTTAAGATCATTTAAAGTTGTAGAAAATCCTTCTGATGCCTCATTATTGCAAAGCGATTTAGATAATTTGTCTCAGTGGTGTGATGCAAATGTTCTGTATTTAAACGTGAATAAATGTATAAAGATTATGTTTGCGAGAATAAATTTGCCTTTTAACTTCCCTTATAAAGTTAATAATATGGTATTGCAAAAGACTAACCACATAAAAGATCTGGGAGTTACACTTTGTGATAAATTATCATATAATATTCATATACATGAAATAATATCAAAATCATTAAAACTGTTGGGATTTATTTAAAGATCACACTCTGATTTTTCTGTCGCTAGTTTAAAATTGTTATACTGTTCATTAGTACGCTCAATTTTCGAAAATTGTTTTATAATCTGGTGCCCTAATTATCATATTTATATTAACTCTATCGAAAATGTTCAGAAGAGGTTTTTAAGACACTATCCATTTAAGTTGAGGTATCCAAAAGAAGAATATATCTATGATCGCATTCTCTTAGATCTCAATATCAACACATTAGAGCATAGAAGAATGGAAGCCAATGCGTACTTTTTTTACATAAAATACTAACACTGACGTAGTTTTCCATGATCCACCAAAACACTATATACTGTACTCAACGCGCGTTTTGCCAAACAAGTTGGCATCATCTGGAGATGATTAAAAGTTTTAATCATCTCCAGATGATGCCAACTTCGTTGGCAAAACGCGCTTAGAGTGAAGTATATGGTGTTTTCGTCTTTCGTGGAAAACTACGTCAGCGTTATCTTCACATCAAAGGTTTCAACCCACTCCAGGAATAAAATACTAAACGAACACATTCAGTGCCCAGACCTTACAATCCTAATAAAATTTAATGTGAACGACAGAAGGACTCAAAATTCTGAGTTATTTCATGTGCCATTTCGTCATACTAATTACTGACAAAATTAGACAATGGCTACGATAATAAGAACTGCCAATACAATTCATAATAATATTGAATTTTTTGGATTGTCTACAACATCATTTAAGAAGTCCGTAAAACAATATAACCACTATGTATTATTTCTACTCTACTTTATTTTTTCTTTTGTATTTACTCTACATAATATTGCATATACCATATGTCTAGTGCCGAGTGTCGCCAGTTAGAAAAAGAATACGAGTGATGGCTGCGAAGTAGGCTAAAATGAGATGGAATAAGACACATCCAGCGAATATAGGGACAAGCTCGGTCTTTGCCCCACGAGCCAGCTACAATACACACCCACTGTTACATCCATCTCACTTGTTCAATCGGTCTTTGTTAACAGTTGGCCACATTAGCCATTTTACACATTGTATACTTTTGTAAAAGGGGCTTGCCCTGTAAATAAATAAATAAATAAATAATCTATGAGTATTTTGGATTTATGTAAATTATAACTTCATTTTTGTAGTGAAATGTCTGAAAAATTGTCTGCAGTTATAATTTAAATTTTCTAATTTTAGGTGCAAGTAAAAAGTTGGCAAAAACTGCTGCTGCAAGATCGGCACTGAACAAATTAGCCACACCAAGTGGTGTGTCGCAATCCATGCCCAGTGTTTTTGGATATGCTAGTAAAGAAGATCAAGAAAAAGCTGATACTATTGGAAGGTATGTGGAATCATAATTAATTTTATAATTTTCTATTAAAAAGTTTATATCTGTGGATTTTTGGTCTCATAGACGTTTATTAAGAAAATGTAATTAAAAATAATATCTAGAGAGGTCAGTACTCTTTATCCTCCAGTGAAAATGATATAAAATTCAGGCCAGACTTAATAATAATGATATATAATCTGTTATGTACTTAGTCAGCTGTTTAAATCTGTCATGTAAACCAACTAAAGTTGTAAATTGTGCATACTGCGCATGCCTCATTTTTTTGCCTTTTGTTTGGCGTTCCACCAAACTTTTATCATTGTGAATTGTAACATGCAACTCGAAAGAGTGAACATACGTCAGTAAGCGAATATATTTTAACAATAAAGAAAGCAGATTTTTATCAAAAACGTGTATCATTACTTACAAGAACCCTAGCATGGTTCATTACATAATCAAAAATAATTTAAAATTCACATAGCTGCTGAATGGATAATTAATTGTGTATGTTTCATGACATATTGCTAAACGATATAATCTTCGCATCATTGTTCTATATCCATTTTTCTGTAATTTTCAAAAGTAATGGCCTAGATTTTATATTGTTTTATAATTAATACTTTTAATTATATCTAGTTTACCATCAAGGGGAAGATCAGACGTTTCAGTCTCCAATTCAAACGAATCTTCGTAAGCTTGCAGTCCTCAATACAAGTAACTATTTGTCCAAATAATTGTTTTCGAAAAAAAGCCTCTGAAAATTCAGTGTTCAGCTTATAAGCTATTGAAATAAACAGTCTGTAATGCCACGGGCGGTGTAGTGACCAAGGTGCTAGACTCAGAAATACTAGATCACTGGATCGATTTCCGGCAACTCCATTTCTATTTCTCCTGTTTAGTTTCTCTTAATACTTCATGCATATAGAAATACAAACATAGTTAAAAAATAAATAGGAATAAATAAGAATTACCTGCAAATGACATTTATCGATGCAGCAATCTATCGTTTCAAGTCTATCACCTTAGTCACTGAGACACTTATGGCTATCCACCGCTTGTTTACTCCAACGGCTTATATGCTGAACAATGAATTTCCAGAAGTTCTTTCTTCAAAAATGCTTGAGTAGTGCATGTTGTTATTTAGACAAATAGTTATTAGTATTGAGGACTACAAGCTCACGAAATTTCGTTCGATTCGGAGACTTGATCGTCCGACCCTCCCCTTGTTAGTAATAAACATACAGTCGATATTAATATCTCAGACTAATAAAATTTTTGTTTTACAGCATTATTGCTGTATTTCTTAGAGTTCCCTTTAGTAATCCTAGTCACAGACAAAATTAATTATTTTAATTTTTATGTTGCAACAGAATATTAAAAGGTTTAACTTAAAATTCGATCCAAAGAAAAAATTTTGTCTTGACTACTTCCAAGATGATGCAAAATCAACTTTTAATCACTTTTGGTATTTATTATTTCTTCACTAACATATTGTGATGCAGGATTTTGCAAATTCTTGATGTTTTTTTTCACTAAAGGAGTGTCATTTGAGTAGAGGTAATGACACGTAAGCGTACTCAGAAATAAGCAATGTTCCAAAGGAAAATCTCCTTGAACACTGCGAGTACACTGGTATACCTTTAGGTAAGTTTACATTAGGAAAAGTTATGTAAAATATTACGCATATATTAAAAGTATCGGTCTTTATCCAATAGGTGATTTTATCAAATACATATTATTTATTGTTGATTATTTGTAGGGCTTAAAATTTGTTTATAGTAATATTCTAATGAATTTTCATGCCATCATCAATGATTTCACCAAAATGTCACTGACATTTATTGATTTTATACATGGTGTGCTAGATTCCACTATAACCCCATGTACTGAAAGGACATTTATTAATTGAAGGGGTGGATGGATAAATGTGTTAATTAGCAAATTGCTGATTATCAGTAAAACGTTTTTATCAACCTTTATTCACCAGAGACACAGAGTTATGTTGTTTCCTTAGCTCTTTTATCCATTTAGTATCTAAGCATCTAGTCATAGAAACGTAACGAAACATTGGTGATCACCTATCACAACACCTTTTATCGAATAGGATGCTCCAATTTTTGAAACAATGTTAGTTAACACCTTTATTCATTCACCACTTCAATAGGCCTCATGCACAAAATATTATTTTGGCATTTTTGGGATCTTTACTTAATACAAAATAGTGTTTATAGGATTTTTTTTTATTTTTTCTTTTACAAAAATTATTCAACAGTAAAGTTTGAATTAGTTTATTACGCGCGCAAACACTGATGTCAGAAGACCCTAGTGCTAGTGCAGCAAGCCGGCAAAGCACATTATTAAATTGTAAACAAGTGGTGTTATTTGTGATTCGTGTTGTGAAATTTTAACTGAAGTAATTATAATGATCAATTCTTCTAAATTATTATCATTTTTACCGATACGTGAAAATACTTCAATAAAAACGCCAGAAAAAAATGTTTGTCCAAGTTTCAAGAAATGGAAAATATAGAAAAGTGTAGGTTAAGATCATTAAATGGGATCCAAAGCGAGTTTTTGAAAACAAGTTGCGGTTTTACATGCCTTGTGAGTAATTAAAAAAAATAGTATTTAAAAGCAAATGTGCAAAGGCAATAAAAAAAACTGCTGCCAATTACTTGGGGATCAGAACTTCCTTACCGTAGTAAAACTCGACGTGTGGTGGAGTTTATAATAAAAAGTAATTTTTGACATTTCAAAAAAGTCTCATTTTGGCGTTTCAAAAAAGTCACTTTGACGTTTCAAAAAAGTCACATTTTTTGACGTTTCAAAAAAAGTCACATTTTGATGTTTTAAAAAGTCACATTGGTGGAATGTCACTAATATTTTTTTTAGACATTTGGGCCGATTTTGCTCATCAACGAATTCAATCTCTTCCTTGACCTCTAGAATGTATGTACCAAATTTGAAAGCTTTATCTCCAAAACTGTAGCTGCTATCGCGAACCAGACAGACACACAGACAGAAAATTTTTTTCTGTCTGAAATTTTGTGTGTCGTCATAATTCATCAAAATTCGTCCAGAAATGATGACAGGTCACGTACCAATCACCACCCGGAGATATTGTAGCATGTGACGTCGCGCCATTAGGAAAGCATTTTCAGACACGCCTCTAACATCTGATATTCCCGGAGTTCAATTAGTAATTTAAACATTTTTTAGGTAGAAATTATTGAAACAGATTTGATAATTGCTAATGTTTGATAGGACTATATTAGAATATAAGAATTAATTTTAAAAATCCTGCAAGTGCAAGGGGCCTATTATGACCATGTTATTCTAAACTACTCAAAAATTGAAGTGGGGTACACCTAAAATTAGGGCAATTTCAAACATTGATAACTGTTTATTTATTTATTCAATAAGTATACTACAGAAAATAAAATCCTAAATGGTACATTAAATTACTTAATCTAATTAATACTGCACATTTATACTAAGAGATGGTAGAAGATAATAAAATAATGGCAGTATATTCGACCAAATAGATATAAACAGCGATACATAAAAAAAAAATAAACACTACATTACAAAAAAAGTTTTAGTCTGCCAAATTTAAGTCTTCTTTTAAAGGTCTACAGTTCGATATTAAAAATATCAAAATCAGGAAATTTTTTTTATAATTCTGGTAAAGGTAGTCAACGAATACATTTGGTCCATAATTTGTCCTAAGTCTTCTTACATGGATGAGAGAGGTATGTCATGTCTGTCGAATAGGAACTAAGAAGCTTATACCTTCCAGGAGATGATGACAAGAGGTCGTCACATGTACCAATTTAAAAAGAAACTGAAGTAGAGCCAGTTTTCTCCTATTTTAGAGGCTTTGCACACCACATAGTAGTAATCTTGTATTGTAGCAGATATTCTCATATGGGAAGCGAAATTTAAATACTTAATGAATTTATATTTAACCCTTTCCATCCTCTCAATGTGGCATGAATAGTTAGGTTGCCAGATTACAGAACAGTATTCTAGTATACTTCTTACCAAACTATTGTATAAGGATGTGATGGCTTTGGTATTGTTAATGTGCTGAGAATCTCTTTTGATGAAGTCAAGCGTTCTGAATGTTTTACGTACGATTGTGTTGATGTGTTCATAATAGGATAAACTAGTGTTGAAGATAATGCCCAGATCGTTAACTGAGGAGGTACTTTCGAGGGTCGTATTGTCAACTTCGTAATTGTTCAGTGTGGTGTTGTGAGATCTTGTGAAGTAAGTAGTAGTACATTTATTAATATTTAGGGAAAGGGAATTATTTTTGCATCATTTACTAAAACGATTTAAGTCGGATTGTAAGGCTAAATGTCACTAGTGTTTGTACTAAAGAACTTTAAGTCATCGCAAATATCAAGCAGTTACTGTTTATGAAACAAGTTCTAACATCGTTAATAAATAACAGAAATAGGACGGGACCAATATGAAACCCTTGAGGGACACCAGACGTTACAGATACCTAACAAGAAACTGAGTTAAGTACAGTAACACGTTGAGAGCGGTGCCTCAGGTATGGTCTGATCCATTTCAAATAATTGCCCAATATACCAATTGTTGAGAGCTTCCGTAGAAGCAATTCATAGCAAACTGTGTTGAACGCTTTTGACAGGTCTATAAATAACATCTACTTGGTGGCCAGCTTCAATAGATGAGAGTAGGTACTCATGATATATGCTGAGATTAGTTCCCTTGAACGTCCTGATAGAAACCATGTTGATTTGGTGAGATGTAGTTTTATAAGTGGCAAATAGTTCATCCGTTAGGATGGATTCAAACAGCTTTGGAATAGTGGAAGTAATAGATATTCCTCAAATTTGTTACGTCGGAGTTATCGCCCTTCTTATAAATTGGTATAAGATTTCCAGGCTGAGGGGAAATATACCGCTTAGGGTGGGTCAAAAAAACCGACTATTTTTTTTTTACTTTATACTCTAAAAAATCGGTTGCTAGACACCTCTAGAAAATTCTCACCAAATATGAGCTCTTAATTTTGATAGAAAGGTTCTCCGCTTTACAGTTTTCCATTTTTTCCTCAGTATTAGAAACGAAAATTCATATCTCTCTATCAACTGTTCGTTAAAAAATATCTCTCCTCATATTTTTGTAGGAAATGGAACGCTCTACAAAAAAGGTCTCTTAGAATGTTTTCAGTAAACCTCACCGTTTAAAAGATATCAAAGGTTGAAGTTTGGTTATTTTTGAGACAAATTTCTGTTTTGCTTATGAATTTTTATAACTCGTTAACAAAAATTTTTATGAAATGCGCAATTCATAGTTTTGTAGGAAATTAACTGCTCTACAAAAATGGTCTCTTATGATTTGTCGATTAAATTAAGCGTTTAAAAGATATTCATCGTCAAACTTCAATGCACGCCAATTTTAACAATTTTTGATTAATAATTCGGAAAATTTCAATTCAGTGTATGAGTTGCAGGGAAATTTATACAAATTTGAGTTTCTATGAACAGAGAAATGTTTTAAGCTATTTTTCTAGTTTTTTTTAGTCGTAAGCATGTTTAGTTACATCTAAAAAATAAATTAGTGCATTATTTCTGACTGAGAGTCAATGATTCATTAAATCGTGAAAAAATAACGTTCTTGTTAGAAATTTATAATGAAAAGTATTAATGTTAAAGAGAAAAAATGTTCAATTGGTTATTAAAAAGTTTTTTTATTTAATTATTAAGTGAGTTATAAAATTTCAAACATTTATAAAATTTTTTGCAATGGAAGTGTACGAATATTTTATAAATGTTTGAAATTTTATAACTCACTTAATAATTAAATAAAAAAACTTTTTAATAAGCAATTGAACATTTTTTCTCTTTAACATTAATACTTTTCATTATAAATTTCTAACAAGAACGTTATTTTTTCGATTTTCGATTTAGAATGAATCATTGACTCTCAGTCAGAAATAATGCACTAATTTTTTTTTAGATGTAACTAAACATGCTTACGACTAAAAAAAAACTAGAAAAATAGCTTAAAACATTTCTCTGTTCATAGAAACTCAAATTTGTATAAATTTCCCTGCAACTCATACACTGAATTGAAATTTTCCGAATTATTAATCAAAAATTGTTAAAATTGGCGTGCATTGAAGTTTGACGATGAATATCTTTTTAAACGCTTAATTTAATCGACAAATCATAAGAGACCATTTTTGTAGAGCAGTTAATTTCCTACAAAACTATGAATTGCGCATTTCATAAAAAAATTTTGTTAACGAGTTATAAAATTCATAAGCAAAACAGAAATTTGTCTCAAAATAACCAAACTTCAACCTTTGATATCTTCTAAACGGTGAGGTTTACTGAAAACATTCTAAGAGACCTTTTTTTGTAGAGCGTTCCATTTCCTACAAAAATATGAGGGAGAGATATTTTTAACGAACAGTTGATAGAGAGATATGAATTTTCGTTTCTAATATTGAGAAAAAATGGAAAACTGTAAAGCTGGAGAACCTTTTCTATCAAAATTAAGAGCTCAGATTTGGTGAGAATTTTCTAGAGGTGTCTAGCAACCGATTTTTTAGAGTATAAAGAAAAAAAAAATAGTCGGTTTTTTTGACCCACCTTAATACCGCTGTCAAAAGATTTTTGACAAATTAAGCTTGTAGGAGTTGAGAGTTGAGTCGCAACAGCCTTTTATAAGGGAAGGAGGTAATCCATCAGGGCCCGCGTTTTTAATAGGATCAAAGCACTTGATTTTGGAGGCTACTTCTGCAGTAAATGTATGAACTGATAGAGTCGAGGAAAACGGCACTGATGGGGGAAAGTTGTTATAATTGTTAGTTTTTGAATAGCACATTGGAGAATTACTTGCAAAAGCATTGGGTATGCCAATAGAATTACTACTTAATTCTAGATCGTTGTACTTCATTAAGTTTGGTAAATCAAAGTTGCTCTGTAAATTTTTAATAAAAGACCAAAAGTCTTTATGTTCTCAGTGATTAAATGCTCGGATTTTATAGCAAACATTAAGTAACATGTCAATCCTAAATTTGACTTTGCGTCGTTTATTGGAGTAAATTATATAATCTGATTGCAGTCGAGTCCTGCATATGACTTGTGAAATTTTTGTTCTTGGCAATTAGTTTCCAGAGAGTATTGTCATACCATATAGGATATTTATTACTTCTGACATGCCTTTTATGCACAAATTTGGTGATACCCTCCTCAAAGATGATGTGAAAGCGTTACACAATTTCATTGATATTTTTTACAACTTGATATGAGTGACCAGTTAGTTTCTGTGAATAATCTATTAAGATCCATAAAGTTAACTCAATGAAATTGATATGCAAAACTCAGTTTTTGTATCGCGAAGTAAATGCGCTTTCCTACTAGAAATGGATTCAAGATCTTCAACAAATATTAGATCAAGGATGCGGTAGTGGAAATTAAACATGTAATTAATTTGCTTAAGTTCAGTAAGATAGATTGTGTCGATAATAGCTTCTGCAGACACAGGTTGTATTGTTGTAGGTATAACGAAATCATATTCCAAGCTCCATTCGATAAGAGGTAGATTGAAGTCTCCACATATTATAAACCCGTAGTTCTTCTATTTGTTCCTTAGTGATTTCACATAACTTGCAAAAAGACAAATAGCTTTCAAGTGGTGAATATATGTATCCTAGTATAATCTGAGATTTATTGATTTATTGATAACTGCTAGAAGTCTAGATCGATTTTAGTATACTTTGTATCTGTGGACAGCAAATTTCATTGGTTTGAAGGTCAACCGATTCAAATTTGTCTGGATAGCCAAGAATAAGATACAAAGAGTGTTGAACGAAAGTATGACATAACATAAAATATTGGGGATGTACCACAAGTGGTATTACTTTTTTATTTCCCTTTTTATACTATTTTCAGTTAACCTACTTTATTTCACCGAAATGGTTTTAGAATTGTCTGTCCATATTCTTTATTAACGGAAATATGTTTTTTTTCCAATGTATGTACATTTTTTGCAATATCAAACTTATGGTTATCATACTAACTTTTTTTAATTTTGTCCATTACCTGACATTATTAAGAAATTCTAATGAATTTCATTGCA
This sequence comes from Rhamnusium bicolor, assembly GCA_029963845.1. NCBI lineage: Eukaryota > Metazoa > Arthropoda > Insecta > Coleoptera > Cerambycidae > Rhamnusium > Rhamnusium bicolor. The sequence goes on along the minus strand of JANEYF010004838.1, from coordinate 90,461 downwards.
AATTAAGCATTCGTCGATTTCCATTATGTGCTTAAATTTGAATACCATGTAGAACACAAAGGAAATACATATTGAGAACTTATATGTGGTCAGGAGAAATAACATCCGAATTTCACATATTTTTAATTTTATCAAAAGTAACGATCAATGAGAGATCCTTGGATAAGCAAGTCTTTAGTAGGCCAATTTTTTAACGTATCTGAAATGTAATTTAATTATTAGATAGAACATTTCAATATTTTGGGAAAAAAAAATCAATTCGTTTAAAAACAAATAATTTATCTGGATGTTTCCATCAAAACTGGGACACACTGTATATAAATATATTACATAAATATGATACATGTAATAGCTTAGGGAAACATTGTTTTTCTATTTTAAGCATAAAGTATTGAAATTACGTAATTATTCCTTTCTAAAGTTGTTAGAGGATAGTTTTTTTTTTGATGAGGCACCATTATTATTTATTTATTACAATTTATTACAGGATGGTAACTGAAAAGTTCGTGTCACTAATGGCCCATGATTTAACACACATCAAGAGGAAAGTACTTGCTGGAATTGTAATGACGAAAGGGCCTTCCCTAGCTGATGCCGAGGTCATATCCGTGACCACTGGCACAAAATGTGTTTCTGGAGAGTTTATTAGTATTAATGGGGCATCATTGAATGACATGCACGCAGAAATTGTTTCTAGAAGGTGTTTGATAAATTTCTTCTACGATCAACTGGAAATGCTGTTATCTCCAGGTAAGTTTATTTAAAATTAGGAAATTGAATGCAATGACTAAATTACTCATCTGTTCTTCAAATGTATTAAATCATCATTTTAGTGAGTATTAAATTTATGGTAGGTATGTAATGAATCATACACGTGTTCATTACTATAGTATCGGAAATTCCCGTTAGTCTTGTGCTACCGCGCACTTCCTGCCGCCATGTGATGAATCATGCATATGTTCATTTTCATAGTTTCTGCAATTACCGTTTGTCATGTGCTGCCACACACTTCCTGCTGCCATGAAATATGAGACATCACCAAGGCCATAATTTTGGCATAAATGCTTGGCCCCATTTGGTTAGAATTTAGAATCCGACGACGACGCGGCCCGGCCGAATGTCTGGGAGCATCTTGGGGTTTTTAGCGCTCTGAGCTAGACCTCCTGGTGTCGGTAGCCATTTTACCGTCCTGCACCGCTGTCACCAATCTAGTGATTATTTACTGCCGTGGGCCTTCAGCGCGTTGAGCTGAACCAGACGCCATTAATTATGGAACTTACCTTCGCATCAAGTCCTGGATGTTTCCTTCAGCACATGGAGCTGAAGCCTACTGTCATACCGTTTAATCATCGTAATTACACTTCTCCCTGTAAACTAATTTTACTGATGTATACAGTATTGGAAAAAGTTTACTTAGAGTGCCTGTTTGTGTGTGTGTGCATAAAGGATAAAAATAGCAAAGTCATGCATGGGAGAGGCAGAGAATTATGTTTCAATGTTGCTTCATTGTATGTTGTCTTTGTGAAGTAAAGAGGACACCCCTATCATGTCCTTTCTTTCCACACATAGTTTATTGTACAGATATTAGGTGTTTAGCAATTTGCAAATATTCTCTTTATCTAAAACTAATAAGAAAAACAAAGACAGAGATAGTGAATTGGCCACTCGGGGTAAATTCTCCTAAAGCCCTCAAAAACCACAAAGTTGCAAGCACGACCATTAGTATGCGTAATTAGTAGCAGAGCAAGTACTACCAATAAATTATTCATCTTTAGGTCATGCGCTGCGATGGCCCGCCCTTCATTAGATCAGGTAGCTGATGACACTGTTGGTAATGTTTTGGTCAGTACATTTCAAAATGTTGTGGGGTATAGTTGTTATTTCTGTAAATAACTATGTATCCTTGTTTATTTCGAGAATTTCTAGTTATTTGATGCATAATTGTTTTTAAAATGCATCAAAAAACCCAGTGGCAATTCTTTGAGTAATTTTTGGCCATTTGGCGTGAATGTAAACTGGTATTCTGCTATTAAATAAAAATAAATTAACAAATATTCTAACGAAAATAAAATAAAAAATTCTAAAATGAAATAGATTTAAAAAAACGTATTAAAAATGAAACAAAACAATTTTTTTCTAAATGTTATTTTATAAGGGGCTCAAAAATGTCGCCCTGTTGCGCCTGGTAATACCCTAATCGGTGATAAAATTCGTTCCTAACATTTAAAAGCATGTCAGGAGTCACTCTGTAGGATGGCAACAATTTTAGCACTTAAACTCTTGCAAGTCACGCGCTCGTTCTTGTTCATGTTTATAAATTTGCGATGTTGCATATCCCCACAAAAAAAAATCATTAGGTGCCAAGTCAGGGGATCTTGGTGGTCATTTTATTGTGCCTCTTCTACTTATAAGACGATCGAGAAAAGTGTTGTCTAAAAACTCATGTACCCTTCTTGCATTATGAGCAGGACAGCCGTCTTGCTGGTACCAAATCTCCCCGAAGTTGACGTCAAGAGCTTGAACAGCCGGAATAATCTGATTCTGCAAATTGTTTAAATATTTGTCGGCATTTAAGTTATCGTTAATGGAAATAGGACTAATGACATGATCACCTAAAATGCCAGCCCAAACATTTACTTTTTGTTTTCACACAAATCCATTCGTTTCGTACAGTCTTCAGGAAAAATTTCATGGGTGGTCATAATTTTGTAGCAGTGGTACTTATTTCTTTTCAGAATATTCCGCACTGTTCGCTCTTGTACACCAACTTCTTGCGAGATTTGTCTACTCGAACAAGGTGCATTTACCTCGGCGAAACTACAGACATTAGTTTCCCGCCTTTCCTTATCTTCCCTTAAGTAAACTGTAGGCTCGTCCTCGTCATTTAAATGACTACATTTTCTGCAATTTGTCGCACATCCCACAGACTCAAACTTATGAATGATTAATACAGTTAGAACCATTGGGCAGGATGGTTTTTAAATGTAAAAATGAATCGCCTGATAACTCCCTCAGCAGTATTACCGCCATAATACCACTTCATCATTTGCAATTTCTCTTCAATTGTATAAACATACATTTTTAAGGTAAAGAGAAATGCCAGTTTAACTTACCACGTTACCGGCTAACGCAATAATAAAAGAAATGAGACAACAGCAACGTGAGAGCAGTTCACCACATGATCACAAAATTGGTTATTGCAGTGTTGTCAGATTGTAAAAGTGTGATTATCAGAAAGTGACAATGAAATTACCAGATAACAATTAAATTACCAAGTTCGACTTCAGAAATTATATCGTCATCTTCATTTTCGTTTATATTTTTGTATAATATGGAATTTTATGAATCTTTCACGCATTCTGACCTTAATAAAATACCATTTACTATGTTCGTCATTAATTGATTTTTGGTAATAGGTTTGATCTTTTTGGTTTTGATTAAATTACGTTAACATTTAAAAAAATGCGTCCACATGTAGCACTTCATGCAGTCTGCTCTCATTGCAGAAAGAGGGGTAGAGATCTCATTTTTCGTGCATTGTAGCATTTATTTTATAATTATAAAATAAATGAGCGTAGCTGCATGAACAAAATCTTGTATGCCCTACTACTAACTAGATGTCGCCAAATATTCATCACAGTTAGTAAAATGGAACAGTCTTCATTGCATATTATGCACTTTGCATGAAACGGTTTTAGTTATTTCTCAAGGTATAAATAATTTTATAAAAAAAGTGACGTTCCCAAAAAATTATCGTAGATTATGCCATTATTAGAGGCTCCATTAACAACTACCAGTTAAAATTACAAATTGTAGATTTTAGTAATTACCAGGCATCTGGTAACACTGTTGTTTGTTCTATCTACAATAAACTTAGTGTAGAAAGGGAAGGGATCAGATGTGGAAGGGATGTGTTGACTGAGGACTGGATGCGTACCGGATCACATGTGGAAGGAATACGATGAGAACGAGAAAGTACCCTCGTTACTTCGCAAACACAATAACGCAGAAAAAAGCAACAGTGATACACAGTCTTTTTCTGTTGCATACATGACATTGCTATTTTTATCCTTTACGCACGCACACAAAGCAGGCCCTCTAAGTAAACTTTTTCCAATACTATATATATAAAAAGGATTTACCTCTCTTAGGTGGACACCACTGGTGACCAATTATTTGTATTGAAGATATCCTATTAATAGAGAAACTAATTTACACCAAGATATATTGTTTCCTTATGTTTAAGAGTACATATAACTTTTTATTCAAAATAACATCCATAATTCTGTTAAAAAGTAAAATTAGGTATATAAGTAGATAGATAGATAGTTTATTCATGTTTTTACACAATAGTGTTTATACATATGTCAATCTAACGAAAATAAAGTACGATGTCATATTTAAATATATATGCCTACACGCATACAGTACCTATGTAACAGTGCCTTAGAATGAAATTATTATCATAAAACGAACAGTACATTTAGTGTAAAAATAAATAAAAGTAAGATAAAAAAAATAAAGTAACATATTTATCGTGAATTACAAGAAATTACAGTAGCAGAAAGATTTGAGATTGAAGGAATAATTGTAAAAACATTAAGACATTTCAAATTTTTGTGAGAAAGAAATTAAAATATTCGTCAAATGAATAGAAACTTTCATGTATTAAAATATCTTTTACTTAATTTTTAAAGTTTCTCAAACTTAGAAATGTCAAATGTGGTTGCTTAACTGCTCCTTTGAATTTATTGGAACTGCATCTACCTTTTCCTCCAGATAACTCCATATGTGGAAATACAGTGGAATAAGTCTGGTGAATGAGGAGGCCATGGAATTGGTTCTCCTCGCCCAATCCACCTTTGAGGATAATTTTAATTCAGCCAGTTTCAGTCTATCCTGCGGTAACAAGGTTGTCAAAAATTTTCTGAAAGAAAATGTTTTTTATGAATTGCAGGAATTTTATGATCATTTTATAACCTAATTGAATATGTAATTTAAATGTGTTTATTATTTTTTATTATGTAATAGCCAGGTATTTTAATAGATTGTAATGTAAAAAAAATTTTTTTTTATATATGTATATATTATTTTATCTATTGTTATCATGCCATACGTGGCAATCTGACGAGTGTAAACAATTTTTGTCTCGCATGAATAAATTTCTCTCTCTCTCTCTCACATAGCGGAGCACCGTCTAATTGGAACCAGCTAATAATTCTTATAATTGGAGGAACGTCCTCAAACTATTCAAAGAGTATTTGAACACCTTTATAAATTATTATTATGTCAAAGTTTGACATTTAGTTTATTTTATATCAACTTTGTTATTCCTCATGGCAAGTGTGATTGAGTAAAGGGAATAAGTAGAATTTCACAAAAAAAATATCTCTTTAATGGTTTGTCTGAGAAAAATGTTACAAAAACATTTTTTTCCTTTTAAATTTAACGTAGAATACAAAAAATTGTTATTCGAAATGGTAGAACATGCGTAATAATTTTTATTTCAAATAATGGTCAATTACCGCCGTGTTTATGCCACTGAGCTTCAGTTATTATTTCTTATTTCGGGGTTTTAGGGAGTTTAATTCTAAAAACAGATGTGCCAAAATCAAAAAGCATATCTCTTTTCCACCTTCAGATATTAGATAAAAACATTTTCGATAGTGAAACTTTAACGTTCTGTATCTCGAAATAGGTCTATTATTAGAATAAAATTTATAAGGCAATTTCCACTTATTTTAACGTTTTCTACCGGCTCCCTAAATTTTCCTCCTAAAAACTGAAACACCCTGTATATTTGTATGTATGTATGTATATATTTGTATGTGTAGATATGGCCGAATACTCGATTTTCACAAAAAGGGAATATGCTAAGGGATATAAATTGAAAGATGGTATTGAGTTCCACCTGTACATCAACACAGCCCCTTGTGGTGATGCCAGAATATTTAGCCCACATGAGGAGAACTCCCCTATCGACAAACATCCTAACAGAAGCTCAAGAGGTCAACTACGAACCAAGATTGAATCGGGAGAAGGTACTATACCTGTAAAAGGTACATCTATTCAAACTTGGGATGGAATCATCCAGGTAGGAGGAGTGTAATAAAAAATAAAAAAATTAATAATTTAGATAAATTAAGATTCCCTGGTTGATATGTCAAAACACTTTTTTTCCAATTTTAAAAATAGATTTATATAGGGCTTGGTAAAGATATCTGATTCTTTTGGTAATTAAATAACCCATAATTTTTTATAGGCAATTTTTTTAATATTTAATAAGTGAATGGACAATAATGGAAATATAAAAAAAATATAAAAATAGTAATACTGATTTATAATATTTCCCTTAATTTATTATACCGTTATTTGAGTAATTTTAAATCAAAATTTAATAAATTAATAATGAATTTTTTTGAAATTAACATATATTATAATAATAATAAAGATTTGTATTTGTACAGGGTTACCCAACGAAAAGGCCCACCCCTAGATTTCGTTTATTTTTCGAGTTAGAATAAAATTTTGTAAACAAAAGTTGTAGCGAATCAAATGAACTCATTTAGATTCCCTGCAAAGAATATACAAGTGGTCCCATAAGCGGGACAAATAAGACTTACATTTTTTTTAAACGGAACACCCTATATTTTTTTACATTTTTTGAAATCTGTGTTCTTTTTTTTTCAATATATTATCTTTTACCGTTTTTTAGTATCAGGTTAGCCATGGATAAAAGTCACTTAATTTGACACTCATGCTCCTCAGAATAATTTAATACAAAAAGCAAATTGCGTAATAATTATTATAACTACTATAATTTTTTATAAATGGTGAACATATCACTCTGATAAAATAAACGTTTTTACAAATAATATGACACATAAAACCACGCAGTTTGCTATTTGAATTTATTAAAGTATTTTGTAAGGTATATTTATCAAATTAATTGTTTTTCATCCATGGCGAACCTTATAATCATCCATATGCTGGTAGTATAAAATTTTCAATAAATTGAAAACAGTAAAAGATAATATACAACAAATCTATATATTTGAAATCACAAAAAAACACAAATTTCAAAAATGTAAAAAAATATAGGGTATTCCATTTTAATAAAATGTAACTTTGGTTTGTCCCACTTTTATGGGACCATCTGTATATTCTTTTCAGGGATTCTAAAAGAGTTCATTTGATTTACTACAACTTTTATTTGAAACATTTTTTTCTAACTTGAAAAATAAACAAAATATAGGGGTGGGCCTTTTCGTTGGATAACCATGTTTAACTGCATTTCCTTGATGTAAAAGAGTATAGGTATTTCAAAAATGGGGCTTTGTAGCCGAGTGGGTAAAGCGCTTATAGCTATTTACTCGGTACCGAATATCGATGGTTCGAATCCATCCCAGAGCAAATTAGAAATTTTATTTGTAATTTAATTCGGATTAAGATGGGAGAGGGACTGTCTATTCCCTAGATGTGGTTCGGACTCCACAATAAACTGTAGAGCCTCATCTCTCTTTACCCAACACAAAAACCTAGGATTTTTTGGGAGTTACTTCAGCGACTTTAGAGGTGATTAAGAAAACAAAACAAAAAAAAAATTAAGTAAATTAAATAAAAAGTTACATCACAAATATCGGTAATGCCCATGCTATTACAATTTCGTTTTATTTAGCCTTGGTTGTTGGAATATATCGAAGCAGTTAACATCACTGCCAAATTTCTAATACGTGTTTTACACTAACAATTTATTTATCAATAAATTCATGAATTTTTCCATGAATTTCTTCACAAAAAAGATTTCATTTTACACTAATCATGAAACTGATGAATTTCTTTGACTGTAGCAAATTTTCAAATATTACCAATAACACAAATAAATAGTATTTTTTTGAAGTTGGGTGTTGGGTTATTTAGTAATGTCTCATTTTGTTGCTATTTTATAATAACAAACATGCAGAACTAAGCTGACTGTTACATTAATAATAATGCACTCAAATAGCAAAACAAATAACAGTACTTCGAACTAACCATAACTTCACTTGTCATTTTTCACCAGTTGATACTCCCGGAATTTATGTAAAAATTGACGAAAAATAGAACATGCTCTAATCCATGAATAAGTGCACAAAGAAATTCATGAATTTATTTGATATCAAATTTGGTACATTACACTTATCCAACTGCTTTATGAAGCGACTTCATGAATTAATTCATGAAAAAATTGTTGATGTAAAACAATTATTAGAAGTTCTAATTTCGTGTTCTAGTATAATTTTTTCCTATATTTTCATTGATAGAATTTGGAAATATTTATTTTCTTGATTTAATCACCAATAAGGAATATCTTGCTAGATTGAGAGTTGAATTCTTTTTGCACACTAAGATAAATTAAAATACACCTAAATATTTAGATTTAATTAAAAATAGTCTTGTATAACCTATTGGGAACTAAATGTAATTCTTTATTCGACAGTGCTAATAACTTTTTCTGGTGTGTTACTGATTTCTACAAGTTATAATCCAAAAAATGCTTCATGATTATTGAATGTAAAACCTTAAAATTTAGCAGTAAAATAAATTCGCTATAACCAGGCACACGCTAATAAGTAATTCTGGCGACACGACTGGCTGCTTGTGTCTCGGCATGAACCTAGTGAAACGACATATAAATATTGCTATATACAAAAAAAATCTCTAAACTTAGGATACGTTCAGAAATATGACAACATAAGTTAATTTACTGTTTCAGTAACTGAAAATTGGACCCTGTTATGCAATAAGGAAGGAACAGAAGTTTTTTTCAAAATTGAAGTATTGTAATATTCTGGAATCAGAATTTCATGATTTTCAATGCGAAACGAAAAAAAAAAAATAAAAAACAAAATCGAAACGAAAGGACGGTTAAAAAAAGACAAGTGCAATTTATTTTAAATGTATTTAAATAACTTTAAACACAATTTCCCACAAGTTTACATTTTGTTGGTTGGTTCCTTATAGCATAACGGAGTCCAATTAACGTGCGAATTGCAACCAATAAAAATGTCTAGAGATGAGCGGCAATTTAGGTTTGATTCAAATAATATTTTATCCTAGTTCTTTTGGGAATGAAATATTTAAAAAATTGTAATAAAAAATGTGAAAAAAGTTGTTCACTGAATTTTTTTCTGGGAAAATTTACTCATGCCGTAAATATGAATAGAGTAAATGTGTATTTACTTTTATGCCGTTAGTTAGATAATATTGTAACTGTTTTTAAAATAAAAAAGTATTTACTGAAAATTAACAATTTAAATTTATTATTTAAAAAACAGAATTTAGGGATCTCCAGTGATAACGCTATTTTCTCCATTGTGAATCCAAAAAATTTTAACCGAAAATATTTAATGTATGGTTTAATAATTCAGTTTTAAAAATTCAGATATTTTTTTGCCTTGCCCTATATTTATTCATTTATATTTTTTAGGGAGAAAGACTTTTGACTATGTCGTGTTCAGATAAAATATGTCGATGGAACGTCTTGGGACTACAAGGGGCTCTATTGTCACATTTTATTGAACCGGTATATTTAAAAACCATTGTGCTCGGAAGCTTAATGAAGGAAACTCATCTCTACAGGTAGATAATTGTTTATTAAATTAAAGTTTTTGAAAATTATGCCACAGGATATAATAAATTCTTTAAATAATTCGTTATTTGTTAAAGCTACTGCCTTAGTAAATGATGCCTCTTATATATGCAGTGTTAGTACAAATTTTTAATGAGTTATGTAGATTTGTCGGATTGCAAATCAACATTTGACTTGAAATTGATCCTATTAGTGGAATTTAAATGTTGGTTAAGAGCTGTTTGAGAAACATGTGGAAGTACTATGATAAAGAATGGATGAATGATGAATATAAGTAGAATATATTAAATACAGTTGGACATTTTTGAGAATTTCTGGTAGTATTACTCGGAAAGTTTCTATAATACTACAATGTTTTCTTTTTTAGTATAATTTATATTCTGCTTAATTGTTTCGACGGTTCTTTTGACCTAAGCTAGAATAAAATAATAATATAATAATAATAATAAAATATTTTTAAATGGACTGCTTCTTGATGTTTTTTTGGTTAGACGTTTCTGGATAAGGTTTATTTTTGTATACGAAACAAGTGCAAAATCGTGGAATACTTTTGGTAAACTACTATTGATAAATTACTTATCTTTACAACACTGGTGGATTTAATAAAAATAATTGTGGATGAAAGTCTGAAAGTTAGGTTGGAAAGTATACAAAAATATATTGGTGTTTCCATTGGAAAAAATCATAATTGTTTGCCAACCTGTATGTTTTATATTAGTCTAGAAAGTAATTGAGTGATATGAAATCTACATTAAAAATGGTTCAAGTCTACCTAGTTATGGTCATCAATACATTGTAAATTAAACCAAAATCTAAACATATGCCTAATTAAAATTACGTAAAATATAATGTAGCAATCCTAGGTATGCCCCTAATATATAACCCAACGTCCGGTCTAGTCATCACTAATGTTTTGTTTAGTTTGTTTATTTCCAAAATTCCAAATCAGATCTCCCTAAAGACAACTAACATCCTGTTATCATTTGTCCGATTGACAATCAGATAGTACAAATGAATTGTGTGACTAGAGTTGTAATGGCTTTTTTGTACAGTCAATTGATGTAAAAAAAGTCAAAAATAAATGTTTAGTCAAAATCGTAAAATATAAATTTGTATTCCCCTCTCTAAATGTATAATTCTCATAATTTCTGAGTTGATATATTTCATTAACTATCAACATCCGATCCTTACGCTCGCATGTTGGATTGCACAAATATGTAAAAAATAAAAACTAAGTTGATGTAGTACAAGACAACCATTCATATCTGGTTTTTGATTTTCGTTAATATACAGGGTGTTTCAAAGTTAAATGTACATACGTTAACTGTAGAAAGAAGGCACTTTGGTGGTTCCAAATTACCCATTATTAATGAGTCCATTATCATTTGTTACTGAGATACAACACAACATACATAATTATTGATTTTTGCCTAATATTTATTAGTGTCACGTATATTTTATTTACTTGACCAAACTGCATAAATACCAAAATTAAAATCCAGGTCCGAATTTTAAGAAATATACTGTTTTTGATGTCTTAATAATAATTTTGATATTCTGTTTAGGGATTTGAAAAGATCATAAAAAATAAGCCAAATGGTGTACGTTTTATGGTTCCCACACTTGTCATTTTCTAAATACAGTGCTGATTTTATAAGTGATGTCACCGGATCCACTTTTTGAAAAAGCCGGATACTGGAGCCGAATGAACATTTTTACCAGATCCCGGAAACGGAACCGAATCTTAACAGTAAATAAATCGTTACCGCAAACTTTATATTCAATTAGTTAAAAGTTTTAACGTTTAAACAATTTAAAGTTCCCGGCATATTACGACTCCTGTGCCCAGCAAATTTGGTGAAATATTTTTTATAGACCTGACAATACTGATGATCAGACCTTCTTTACATGTCTGTACTTTGTTACACCGAAGTCCCTTGGTATTTTACTATTTTATTAGTATTCACAGGTGACTGTTGTCAGTGATTCCCTGACCAAGTAAACCTATACATCTTTACATAAATATTTCTTATTTTGCAAGTTCCGAGATTTAACTGTAAAAAATAAGTGTGAAAGGAAAAAGTAATAATTAACTATTTTAAAGTAGGTATATTTATGTTATGAGAAGTATAAACTGCTTTTGATTTTTTTTTTATTATTTTTGTCATTAAAGAAAAGAACATTAATATTTTACTTTTATTTTAGAGAAAAAGAAAAAATTTTCAGTTTCGGCCGAATCCTTGTAAAGATTTGGCAGAATCTGCACCCAAAAAATTTGGCTGGATCCACCGGATATTGGATCCAGATCCAGTTGCGGTGGCATCACTGGTTTTTAACATAAAAGGAAATTTTTAAAAAATATTGAATTCAATACGTCAAAAAGTTAAAACATATTTTTCATTCTTAAGTTTTATATATATATATATATATATATATATATATATATATATATATATATATATATATATATATATATATATATATATATATATATATATATATATATATATATATATATATATATATATATATATATATATATATATATATATATATATATATATATATATATATATATATATATATATATATATATATATATATATATATATATATATAACAAAACTTTAAGAGCCCACAAACTATGTTAAAAAATATCTCAGTTGCGTTAAAATAGACAACCAAACAACATGTAATAAAATTTTAAAACAAATTCCTAATAATACATAGTGTAAGTAAATTTTAATGTAAAATAATCATAACTATGTTTTTAAAATATTACACTAATTGTAGTTCTCTAATGATGGTGTAATGAACCAAAAACGTTACAAAAAAAAAATTAAATTAGTTATACCTGATCGAAATTCCCACAAAAAAAGAAACTATCAATATTAATTCTTAAGTTAGGTAAATATACAGTTTCTAGGGAACAGAAAGTTTAAATTTTTAATATTGCTTCTATTTCTAGATAAATATTTGAAAAAAATAAAATCGGAAGTACTTTTTTTTTCTAATTTTGAACTGAATAATACTACAGCCACTATGTACAAAAATAATCGTTGAAACTATATTAATCTATACCACAGTTTTCTTTTTCAAATCATTGGGAGTCTAAATCCAGATTTTCGGGACTCTCCTATAGCGTCAGCCGCCATCTTGAATTTAAGGGTGAATTTGTTTTTATTAATTACCCCGCTTATTTTCAACTTTTGAGTAAAAGTGGTTATAACCAAACTTATCGGAAATTTAATTCCCCACAACTTTGGTCGTAGCATTTTTCGTCTATGAGTGATATTTTTCAACTTAAACGGATAAAAGTTGCTGAAATTAAATTATTGCATCATCTCATTTATTGTTAACTTTAGTTCATAAACGATCATAAACAAACTTGTAGAGACACGTCAGCGGCGCCGGCATTTCTTCGGTCTAATGTAGAGTTCACAGAACAGAAACTGTCGCCAACCACAAATATTTCGGCCAATCAAATTTAAACTTCGAACTTCCCCTAATACCCACCAATCACTATACCTGAAGTTAAAATAATTAAACTACAAATTGTGTATTCAGTCACAGTTTGGTTATGTTCAATATTTATCTTGTTTATTTGAGTAATTTCGTATATAAAAATGTAAACATTTTTTACATTTTTACAAAAAAATCTGAATTATCTTGGGTAACCATCAAAAGCTCCTATAGTAGAAAATCATACGATGTGAATTTAACAAGTGAAGAAATAGAAAGATGTGACTATTTTTTAATTTATTCCAATTCGTAAACAGTATGAATCTTAAGTATTTTAATCTTAAAATTTAATGTAGTGTGGCCTCCACAGAACAACTAAATTCGTGTGGCCTCAAAATCCAGGAGTGGAGAAGTGTGGTTGGCGACAGTTTTTCTTCTGTGAACTCAACATAAGGCTCAGCAGACTACACATGTCGGGGACGTTACTGAGACGCATGCGCATTCTGTTGGTGTCGATGGTAAATTTTAAATTCAATTTAGAATATGTTTGCGTATTAGAAAATTACCATTATGTATATTATAATTATATTGTGAAAGATATAACAGAATGTTACTTGTTGTTAACAATGGCGGCTGGTGGATTTAGGTTATACAATATCTCGGTTAGAATTTTATGGAGGTCAAAATTTAAATATTATACAAAACATTTGTATTCAATATTTTAAGGCATGACTATCAGTACTGATTGAGGTTTTGCAGAAAAAAAATTAAGAAAAAAAAATTACGGAAATGCGTAGCCTCCCCAGATTCCTTCTAGACCATTAATAAAATCTTTGCAAACTATTTTTTTTTCGTAATCAGAAGGATAATTTATCACCCCGTTTTTTTTTTGGTTTTCGAAAATTTTGATTTTTTGTAAATTTTGAAATTTAAGTTCTTCATTGTGTAAATTTCAGAATATCATAACTTTACAAAAAATCAAAATTTTCAAATACCAAAAAAAACGGGGTGATAAATGTTCCTTCTAATTCCGAAAAAAAAAAAATAGTTTCCAAAGATTTTACTAATGGTCTAGAAGGAATCTGGGGTGGCTGCGCATTTTTGTAACTTTTTTTTCTAATTTTTTTTTTAATTTTTTTCTGCAAAACTTCTTCAATCAGTACTGATAGTCGTGCATCAAAATATTGCCTGGGTTCCATGCCCCAATATTGAGATATTGTACAACCTTAATCCACCAGCCGCTATTGGTTGTCAGTAAGTTTTTATATTTTATTTGTATTGCAAAAATCTATAAATTGTAAACATTTATAAACTAACGTATCTTTATTTATTTTTCAATTTGATAAAAGTTAAGAGTAAATTGTTTAACTTCATAAACAAAAAAAAAAAATAAAATCCCTCTTTTCCTTTACTGTAGGCGAAAGTACGAAAATATTAATCCTAAGAGAGAAAAGGTACAGATTAAAGTTGTAGAGAACTTCTTTCCCTACAAGTTAGTTTATAACCATTTATGCACTAAAGTTGAAAATAAACGAGCTAATGCAATAATTTAATTTCACCACTTTTTATTCGATTTAAATGGAAAAAATGTCAATTGTAGATGAAAAATGCTAGTGACCAAAGTTGTAGAAAATTAAATTTCCGTTAAGTTTAGTTATAACCATTTTTAGTCAAAAGTTGAAAATAAGCGCGGTACTTAATAGAAACAAATTCACCGTTATATTCAAGATGGCGGCTGACGCTACAGGATAGTCCGGAAAATTTGGATTTAAACTATCAATGCCCCCCCCCCCATGGTTAGAAAAAGAAAATTGGGGTATCGAATTAATGCAATTTCAAATGTACACAGTGACTGTACTATAAGGATAATTAAAAAATTGATTAATGTTAATTATAATTTTTTACCTCGGACATTTATTATTTTAAAAAGTTTCCTTTTATGTTAAAAACAAGTTTGTATTTAGAAAATGATGGGACCTATCAAAAGTATGCCATTTGGCTTATTTTCTTACACTCTTTTTCAAATTTCTAAACAGACTCAAAGTTATGCTATACAGGGTGTTGTTTTTTAGGAAATCAAAAACAGTGTTTTTTTAAAATCCAGACCTGGATTTTGATATTTATGGACTTTTGTCAAGTATGTATATACCGGGTGTCAATAAGATCCTGTATCAGCCCGCCATTTTTTTTTTAAATTGGAATCAAATTTTCAAATTTAAACTCGTGTATGAGAACAAAATGGACTTGTTTTGACGAATATACCGAGTGGCCCAGGGACTAGGGAACCCCCCAAATTTTTCTACAATTTTTGAGATAGAAATTTGAAATTTGTAGGGATGATTCAAGGCAAAAATTGTAATTTTTTGATCCACCCGCGCCAAAAAAGTCACTTCCGGTTTAACCGGAAGTGACTCCAACTTTCTTATTTTAAATAGCACCCTATATATTTAGGAGATTTTTCTGATGAATATTTAATTTCCCTTTATAAAGCTTTTTCCAGATTTAAAATCGGTTCATAAATAACCCAGACAATTACATTTGTTTGTTTCTTTTAAGAAGGCCATGAATCTAATAAACGAAATACATTATAAATAAAATAATTTTCAACAGTCGTTGTAAGGGTGTCTACCATCATTACTATTATGTAATTTACGTTTATTTTTATTTTTTTTGATATGTTTATTTTTTACATTTCGTACTACCATAACTTGCTTATTTTGAATAGCATCCTGTGTGTTTTATGTGGTGTTTTTCTTCTCATCAAATTATTCTCTCGGATGATGTATGTATTTGTTATAATAATAATGTTATTAATGCACAAAATGTCGAACATAAAATATTCCTGATACTGTTTTCACTCTTTTCCGGTTAAACCGGAAGTGACTTTTTTGTCGCGGGTGGATCAATAAATTACAATTTTTGTCTTGATTCATCCCTACAAATTTCAAATTTGTATCTCAAAAATTGTAGAAAAATTTGGGGGGTTCCCTAGTCCCTGGGCCACCCGGTATATTATCAATACCACTTCCGGTTTCACCGGAAGTTTTATCAATTTTGAATTTTTAAATGGACATTCTAATTATGCATGAAATTTTCTATATAATAAATCAAAATTTTTTGACATTACCCTCAAATATGGCGAACTTATTTCAATTTTTTAAGAAATTCAAAATTAATAATTGAAACTCTTTGTATAATGAAAATTTTCCAAGTAGGCATTGGATATAATATGGTTCATTTTTGAAATTTGGGTGCAGTAACAAGTGAATATTTTTCATTATAATGAAATTATTTGAAAAAATTCAAAATAATTTTTTCCTGGCTTTTGGGCCACAATTACTAATTTTTTTCAAATAGTAACCCTTATTTTTTCCTTCCCTATAGGAATTGCCATAATTTAAGCTTTAAATTGGTGTGTGTGTGTAACAGATTTCATTATAATTGAATTGTGGGAAATTTAAAACTTTTGGTCTCGTACGTGAGATATTAATCTAAAGCATTAAAATAATTTGCAAATAAACTAAATTGCCTTTGGAAGTAAATGAGAATTTATTCATAAAAACAAATTACAAAAAGTTTAAATGTCAATGTCAATATAAATGTTGATTTATCAAGATTTATATTTATGAGAACGATTTCGAAAGGAGATAAATAGGTATTTTGGGCCTAGCAATAACTGTAAACTAATACAAATAAAGAACCTTCTCTTTTGGAAAAAGTTAAAAAAATGTAATGTGTCCCGTTTTTTTATCTTGTCTATGTAGTAAGCATGGTTGCATCATAAAAAAAAATACCTTGAATTTATATTAAACTTTCAAAATGACGCCTCTCCTCATTTCTGCTTGAATTAATTCTTCTAACGAATTCCATCAAACAATTATCCAACTGTTGTGGAATTATTTCATTTATAGTTTTTCTGACTTGTGCTTCTAATTCTTTCCGAGTGGCTGACTGTACAATGCAGACTCTAATCTTTCAGAAAACCCCAAATATGGAAGTCCGGTCAGGTGACCTGGGAGGCCACGTGACCGGTCCATTTGTACCAAGCCATTGATTCTCAAAATGTGCATCTAAATAGTTGGTGACTCTTCAGACAATATGAGGTGGGCCCCATTCTGCTGAAAAAAAACAGTCTATCCCTGACCTCTCTTGGCAATTGATTTATAAAATAATTGTTAATATTAGTAAAAAAATTCCAGATATCTCAACTGACCATCAAATATTATTTTTGATTTATTATACCAAACATGCCCAACCAAATCTATCTTGCTGGTTTCCTTCTCTAAAGAGGTGTTGTTTTGTTGTGATCAGTATCTACTATTTTGCCAGTGGAATAATCCCGAGTTGTAAATCTTGATTCATCAGAAAATAGTATTTGCCTGGCAGATTCAATATTTCTTCTAATGTTAGTTATAGCTAGAGTTGGCAAAAATGCGCCGTAGGACATAGGCGTACACATCATAATAAGTGTAATAAAAGAAATTAACTAGTAATAAAAGCAATAAACAATTTATAACAATGTATGCACAACTTACCCTCTTAACTAGCTTGGTTCTCACAAACTGGAAAAGATCTGTAAAAACTTTGCAGCATCATGTATGTTTCTATGGTTGTCTCTGAGAATAATGTTCGATGTGGTGAAAAATATGTTTATATTTTGAGAACCGTTCAACATCTATTGATGTAATACAAGCATACTTAAAATAGTCTTTGAACTCGCTTATGGATCTGCAGATGCATCATCAGTATCATCACAAATTTGTCTTAATCTGGTAGAACCGGTGTCTTGCTTTAACACGTGCTAACTTTTCTCCAACGGGCTCATTTTTTTGTGTCACCTATTATAAAGTGTAGCAGTCGATTTACTTTGGCCACTATTTGCAGTGATTACGCTAACGACAACGCACTGTTTGTAAGTTTTGTATGGCATCATGTAATCCTTTATAGTTTTTTGTGAATAGTTTTTTAAAGCTGTTTCAACAGAAACATCTTTGAATTTTGTCTAGCTTTCCTTAATAGCTGCAGTAGGTGTGTAATAAGAGGATCGATGGAGCAAGGAGCAAGGATTGAGCACCGGGTCAATGACCGATCAAGGTCAGTGTTTAAACCTGTTTAGATAAGAATCATTTTGAAAACCGGTTTAAAAAGTTCCACCTTCACAAGTCATTAATGGATCAATGACCGGTCAAGGTCAACCAGTTATCCTACATTCGATCAAACCTGTCTAGACAAGTCAATAATGAGGCAATGACTTATGTCACCTTGATAACCTATCTAACAAGTTTTATATAACTACAACCTGTCTAGAAAAGTGAGTAATGAGTTAATGACCTATGTCAACTTGTGTAACTAGTTTTTAAATTCCCCCCACCATTAACAGAGACTATTTAAAGCCATTCAACGAGCTTCAGTCATCATACTCGTCTATAACCATACACCAAAAATGAGTCAAAGTAAATACGATTTGTGCAACTATAATCTTTTTAAGAAGAAACCTATGGTGACTTTGGGTGAATAAAGATTTTATTTGAATAATTCAAAGTGCAAATTTGTGGCAGTTAATCTCTCCTATGATTTTGAATTTACTCCATGCATTCAAATATCTGGAAACAAAAACGATTGCGTGGTTTTTAATGAATGTGAGTGGAAAGACTTTTTATCATATCAAGGAATAATAACCAATTATCTATATACCAATGACAGTAATACATCGGTAGACACTGGGAAGTTCATGTTGGAGTTTAAACAACTATCTTTTTCTAAGGTAGTTAAAATTTCAAAAGATAATTCATATGTGCATCTAGCCTGTGACACAATTTGCACGCTGTGGAATTTATTGCCGCTGATAACCTACCGAATTGATGTATTGAAAAGACAACAATTTGGAAATTGTTTTAAAATTCTGCAAAAAGGACTAAAAAATATGAATGGTGATGATGTTATCAGCAATGCTTTGAATTTGCTTCAACCGGAAGAAAACCCAAACAGTGAGAATATTAGCATGTGTGGAATTTATCTACACATATCCTCAATACTTTAAAGAATAATGTAAAGTGTCGTTATGAAGAAAGTAACATTTGGGGGAGGAATATAATCAAAAGCACATTCTTATTACATGGAATTTTGCGTATAGATCATCAAGGAAAAAATATTGGGAATTCCTGGCAGTTGACCGAATGCGCTTTCAAAGACGTATTGAACAATTGTCAGTTATTATTAATCCCGTATTAGATGTAAATCATAGAAATAAGATGTATAGAAAATTAGTAATAAATAACAAAAATATTACATTAAAGTTGTTTTATTTCAAATAAAGTGCACACATTATATTTAATAGCATCAAATAAGTTCATTTTTATTAACCCAAGATTTTTGGTTAAGTCCTAGCCATTTTACAAAAACCTTATTTCCTTTCCTCCTTAAAACTTTTTCTACGAGATAAACATCAGGATACTTGACTTTCTGAATTTCTTCTTCGTAGAAACCTCCTTTAATTTCACTACCTTCATGATCTTCCAAAAAATATACAGTGGGATTGCCTTTCTTTACTTTTATAACTTTGAAGATTTCGTTCGACCAGTTCGGGGGTATATCCTTTAGAAAACGCTTCACGATACTTGCTTATTCTTACAAAATCATTTACTCTGAATTTTTGTTTGCGTGGATCGATTATTTTAAGATAGCTGTAGGCATGCTGCAGTAAATATTTTTCATCTTTCTTTGTAACATTATTATGTTTCATCCCAATAGTTCTGTGTTTGGTATTATTATATTTTTCAAGCATTTCTGGTAAAATATTTAACCATTTATAGTTTCCTTGCAGGCTAAATTGTCTCCACATTCTATTTTTTAAAGTTCTATTTACTCTTTCTACAACACTTGCTTTAAGATTTGAATAGGTGCTATAATGATTAATTTCCCATTTTTGCATCAAATCCTTAAAATCTTTATTATAAAATTCTGTTCCCATGTCCGTCTGTAAATTTTTTTGGTTTGAACTTATTTTCAGATAGAATTTTCTTCATTGCGTTAGTTACATCTTTAGCGGATTTAGTTTTAACAGGCTCGCACCAAGCAAATTTTGTAAATACATTAATAGCAACCAAAATATATTTGTAGCCGAGATTAACTTTTGCATATGGAATCATTTCTATAAGATCTGCTTGAAGGAAGTCATTAAGTCCTTTAACTATTACTTTTCTTCTTCTGAAATATCTTCTAGCAGGCTTATGAATCTCGTTTACTACTTCTTCTTTGATATTACTCATTTTTTACCAATGGACAACGAAGCACAATTTCTACGAAAAGTGGTGGTTTTGGGTCTACTGCAGGAAGCGAAAATGAATGATCATCTCCTTTACTAAGGTTTTTATTATCTGGATTATAATTATCATTGTTTAAAAACATTGCGACATTGTTAGGTAAATTTATACTTTCAATTGTGCCTGAAATAGGTAATGTATACGTCACAGCGCCGTTATCTAACATGTAAAGTACATAAGATTTTACATATTTTGGTGTTTTCTGTTCCACACCTCGAATTTGTACAAGGCATAGGCTAGATAGGGTATCAGCAGGATCTACAGTTGCAGTTAGAGGCGGTGATGTTGTGGGATCGGAAGGTTGTAAATGGTAAGCAAGCATATGTCTTCCAAATTTATCAATAGGCATGGTTAACAGCTTCAAGAGTTCGTACTAAATGGCACTTTAGCTTTCTTACAGACTATTTTATAATTTTACCTTCCCTAAGCTCTTTCAATATGGAGATTATTTCGTTATGTTATGACTCATATTCCCAGCGGCTTGAGAAGCTACTAACAATTTCAGTCTATCAACAAGCTCATTATAATCATCAAAATATTGATATTCGGTACGTTTATTATTTAAATCTAATATCTGAAGTTTTAGACCTGTACCGGTTGTACTTTTTTTATTACTCCGTGTACGCATTGTGGGAAGAGTACTCGATCTTTGCCTTGGCTTAAAATATGGTTCGATCACAAATTTGAATTTATCTTTAACTTCCCTAGTAGCAAACTTTAATGGTTTTGTAGGATCATTGTCTTGATGTAGCGCATTGGTTCGTTTGCATTGGTCTGGATCAATTCTAATATCACAGCTTTTATTTGATGTAAATATTCAACATAATGAAAAGCTGCCTTCAACCATGTTCCCCTACGTGTAAGAATCGGCTGTGGTGGTTCGGGAATACCGGGACACTTGCGCGAAGACGTTTAGGAGATTTAAGAAACACTTTTTTGTACTTGCTACTAATGCATCTATCTCTGGAAAACCTTGTCGAATAGTTTCTGCCACAAGGTGTAAAGCATGCACTACACACGTAATATGTATCAACCTACAACTGTGTTCTTGAAGAGAATAACCTACCAAACGCATCGTCGCGGCACCATCGATCGTAAACACCAACACGACTTTTTGACAGGTCAAATTTTTCTAACGTCTCCAGCACCACCCGCGTAATTGTTTGGCCAGTACACTCAGTTAGTCTTTTGCTAGTTAGTAATAGTGGAAATGTCGGTTTAAGACGGTCCAGTACACATACTATAACATTTCAAATAGAGTTTTTTTTACAATCTCTCATCTCGTCAACACATAACCACAGCCGTGTATTTTTTAGTACACATTTGAATTTATTTACAATGTCTTCGCTCACAGTTGGTACAGAGTTACTCAACGTTGCGCGACTTGGTATCGTCACCTTGGGATTGTATTTATTCCAGAACTCCGTAAATGGTTGTTTTTGAGTATGTGCAGCGGAACATCACAGGCAATCAGCATTAAGAGTAAATCAAACATTAACCTGGGTTTTCGAATGCATGCCATTTTTTTTTTAATTTTATGTTGCACAGATGATGTTTACAATCACGTTTAACCCAGCACATCAGGTCTGTCTCGCGCACCTTACAAATTATTATAGCACCATTGTAGAATAAATCCGGGAATTCACTGATAAATGTATTCACTTTGTCAGCGTATGGCCGTTTTTTACCCTTGGGCAGGTCTAACATACTTTATTATTAAATTAATATCATGAATAAAATACAACAAATTAAACTATCAACAATACAACGGAGAGGAACAAATTACGTTGTACACACCACAAGGCATAACAATAAACTAAAATCAAATGTTAATCTTTGCTAAAATAGTAAACAAGTCTCGCTTTACGTATTTGGGTATTTCTCTATCTGGCACCGCCTGTGACTTGCAGACCGATTTGCCAACTCTAATTATAGCCCAGTCACAAAATATCACTCTTCTTTCTGAATCGTTTCTATACAAAGTGTTGATTTATTTGATATTTAAAGTTTTTGTAATTGTGTTTCTATAAAATCCTTCTTGCAGATTCGTGGCTAATATTTAACTTATCAACAATTTTCCGCAGGGATACAGCCCTATCAATTTCAACAAGGGCTAATACATTCAGTCTCCTCGTATATAATTACCCCTTCATTTTCATCATTTACTGGGTCAATTTTTCTAAATTGAGCTTCAGTCTTATGAAATAATTTTACAGCGGGTGTCTTCTGTTTGGAAAACGTTGTCTGTAGTCTATTACAGAAGCTGGGGAATTTTTCCAGAATTAGTCTTAAATTAATAACATGTCGACTTTTTTTTACTTTATGTGTACATTTTTAATGGATATTGAAATAGTAAACATAAAGGAGCAACAATCAATTATTTAAAAACTGACAGTTCAAATAATATGTGATTTTCATTTATTTCCAAAGGCAACTTAGTTTATTAGCAAATTATTTTCAAGCTTTAATATCTTTCACAAGAGACCAAAAGTTTTAAATTTACCACATTTCATTTACAATGAAATCCGTCATACACCAGTTTAAAGCTGAAAATTATGACGATTTCTATAGGGAGGGAAAAAATTAGTAATTATCAAAAAGCAGGAAAAATTTCATTATAATAAATATTCGCTTCTTATTGCACCCAAATATCAAAGATTAACCATATTATGATATTCAATGCCTATTTGGAAAATTTTCATTATACAGGGTGGGGCAATAGAGTGTCCGACTTTGATATGTTGAGTTCTATGATAGCTAGAAACTTGATTTAAAAACATAAATAAACTAGACAAAAAAGTCTATAACCAGAATTTATTTTCGAATATACAGGGTGAGCCAAGACGATTCTACAGGGTCAACTAACATTTTTTTTAAATTGAATGCCATGTATATCAGAATCTTTTAGAAACCTCTTTGTGGCCTCCTTCCACTCCTCTATTATTACTGACTTTCCCCCAACCACTTAGATGTAATGATTTTTTTTTTGTGGAAATTATACCATTTACACGTGTATATTAAAAAAATCACTAAGTAGTCACAATTATCGATTTCAAAAAAAAATATGTTAGTACCAGTTATGAGACATCTATGATGACACTCAGTGAGTTTCACTTCCTAAAAGTATTCAGGGTGGCCAAAAATAATTTTTAAATTTACAACAATTTGAACTGAATTTTCTCAATTTTTTCAAATGGAACACCCTGTATATTTTTGGACGATGCGATGTAGGTTTGAAAAGAACGTGTGTACAATCCTATAGGTATTTGTGACCATTTTCAATTTATTGAACAATAACTGCAAAATTCAGCAGTAAAAATTCAAGAGAAGATATTATAAAAAGTGCTCCACATGTTGCCCATTTTGATTGATACATTTCTATTCGTATGTGGATTTGTGGAATGAGATTTCTGTTCATAAAATTGCCGGAATAATAATTCTAAATGCATTTATTATCCTTTCCTTCAAATTTTGGATTGTTGTTGGTGTGATGTTTGTATTGACATCATGTAACATGCTTATTGTAATACCTTCTCTTGAATTATTTGAAAGAAATCCTCAATTTTTAATTTTTATTGCTAAATTTTGCAGTTATTCTTCAATAAATTGAAAATGGTCACAAATAGCCATAGGAATGTACTTTCAAAAAGTGTTCGTTTTTCAATCCTACATCACATCATCCAAAAATATATAGGATGTTCCATTTAAAAAAATTGAGAAAATTGAGTTCAATAAGTTGTAAATTTAAAAATTCTTTTTGGCCACCTTGTATACGTTTAGGAAGTGAAAACAGCTGAGTGTCATCACACAGATGTCGCATAACTGGTACTAACATTTTTTTTTAAAATCGATAGTTGTGATTGTAGTGATATTTTTAATATACACGTGTAAATTGTATAATTTCAACAAAAAAAAATCATTACATCCAAGTGGTTGGGAGAAAGTCAATAACAATACAGGAGTGAAAGGAGGACACAAAGAGGTTTCAAAAAATGTTCTGATATACATGATATTTCATTTAAAAAAAATGTTACTTGACCCTGTAGAATCGTTTTGGCTCACCCTGTATGTTCGAACACAATGTCCGGTTATACTTTTTTGTGTAGTTTACTTATGTTTTTAAATCAAGTTTCTAGCTATCATAGAACTCAAGATGTCGAAGTCGGACGCACCCTGTACAAAGAGTTTCAATTATTAATTTTTAATTTCATAAAAAATTGAAATATGGCTGACTATATTTGAGAGTAATATCAAAAATTTTAATTCATTATATAGAAAATTTCACTCATAATCAGAATATAAATTCCATTAAAATTGATGAGACTTTTGTTGAAACCAGAAGTGGTGTTGATACTATATATTAGTTAAAATAAGCCCATTTACTTCTCATACGTGAGTTTTAAATTTGAAAATTTTGTTCCAATTAAAAAAAAATGCCGGGCTCCTTGACACCCGGTATATACAGGGTGGGGCAATAGTGCGTCGGATGATAACTGACGACCGATAAGTGCGATAAATGTTCATTTAACTGAGGTTTCATTGCTTGTCGAATAACGAAAACGAAAAAAAAAAAATTTACAATAAGCTATTACAGTAAGGGACCAGTTAAATACTATGTACCCACTTCAATGGATTGGAAGAAATGGTCCCACTAAATGGCCTCATTTCAAAAGCACATAGAGATGTGTCAATCAAAATGGGTAACATGTAAAATTATAATAAGTGCTCCACTTATTATAATTTTTTTCTAATGAATTATTTGAAGAAAACTCTATTTTCTAATTTATTCTTGAATTTTGTACTTATTGCTCAATAAAACGAATATGGTTGCATTTAGCCATAGGGAAGTACTTACAAAAAAATGTTTGTTTTTCATTTCTACATCATATTACATGAAAAATATAATTTGAAAAAATTTAAAAAAATTCTATTTACAAATAATTTTTGGCCACCCTGTACATTTTTAGGAAGTAAAAATGATTCAAGAACATTAATTAAATGTCTCGTAACTAGTATTCACATAAGTTCTTCTTAAAACCCATAATTGTGACTTTGGTGATTTTTTTCAATATGCGTCTGTAGATGCAGACAAAAAAATTCATTACTTCCAAGTGGGAGATAGGCAATATTAATATAGGAATAAATAAAGTCTAGAAAGAGGCTTCAAAAATGTACTGATAAACATAGCATTCCATTTAAAAAAAAGGCACTTGATCCTGTAATTTCGTCTTGCCTCGCCCTGTATATTCGAAAATAATTTCCGGCTATAGACTTTTTTTATCTAGTTTACTTGTATTTTTTTTTTATTTCTCAGTCTCAGTAATAAAAGATGATGGACTCGTTAATGATGATAATTTGGAACCACAAAGTGTTTTCTATCCACAGTTATCGTGTGTATATTTAACTTTGAAGCACCCGGTATAAAATACCTACCATTTTAAGGTATTGAGGTACAGTTGCGGTCAATAAAATATGGGACAGCTCGTATGTAGTGTAATAGTGACTTTTTAAATACATGCCAGTCTTAACGTATTAATATTATACCGGGTGTAACAGGATCATGGTACATCCCCTTTTCTCTTTTAGTTTTGAAGATAATTGATAGAAATTTGGGATATCTTATATACATAATAAGCAGTACTTTTTAACATATAAGTGATTTTTTGTTCACTTCTGGTTTCGCCGGAGGTGACACTAACGATTTTTAAATGCATAATTTTCTGAATCCAACCATACCAAATAAGTGACATTTCAAACATCATTATTTTTTATACTATAATTTTTAGTTTTCCATTTAGGTGTTCCATGCTGGTTCCGATTTATTCTAAATGACACGTGTAATGCTAGAAAAATCGAAATCCCATTAAAAATACTAAATTATGTGATTTATGAGCATAAAGTTCATCGAAATGGTTCTTGGGGAAAAACTCAATTTTTTCAAATGGAACTATATTAGTACCGTGGTACCATTTATTAGTACTATTAATAAAGAACTTATTTATATGTTGTATTAAAATGTGCATTAAATACAAACAAAATTACAGCTAAAAGACAATAAGAAAATACAATTTTGTTCTAATTACCTTGTTATACATAAGGTGGCTTTGGCATACAAAAAATGAACACAAAACATTACAACAGTTGTTCAAAATGCTGTCCATTAACGTCGATGCACTTCTGAAATCGAATAGCTGTTTCTCGAAGAACGTTCGCTAATTGCTGGGCCGTTATGCTATTAATTTTGCTCGACTTACTCGTAGCTCCAGGTCTTCACTGGTTGTAACGGCGGTTGCGTAGAAAATATTTTTAAATGATCCCAAACAAAGAAATCAATGGGTGTTAAATCAGGTGACCTTGGAGGTCACCTCACAGTACCATTCGTCGAAATTACGTTTTCTCTGAATCTCCGTTGAAGGTAATCAATTACTACCCTTGAATTATGGGGAGGAGCGCCATCTTGTTGGAAATACATTCCCTGTCGTAAATGGAAAGGTAATTCAGCTAAACTGTCCTCAATTTCATTTGGCACAAATCCCAAGTATCTGTCACCAGTCAGGGGTCTTTAAAATATTATTGGACCAATGAATCTACCACCAATTATTCCAATTGCAATATTCCATCCTACATTCATAATCATTTTCGTACAAGTGCTGGTGCAATTGGTATTGGTGACTGATTTCCAATTCAAACCCAATTTGCATGAAAGAAACAGTCTTATCAACTTCTACACGAGCCAAAATATTAATTTCCGTTCCTTCATCAAGAATGAAATTTTCTTTGGAATCATTGTTGAGCTCACTTCAGAATTGATTTTCAAGATGACTAAAATAATTTCTCGCTGGACATTGTCTATGAGGATATCGTTCGGCATAAAGGTGTCTAGCCGCAACGGCATTTTTTCTACATTCGCCATAAATAATTAACATGTCCACTTTTTCATCTCTTGTATATTTTTGCGGCATTTTGAACACAATGAGGGTTAACGCGCTTGAATTCACTACGAGAGGTGCTAGTGTATGGAAAAGTCAATGTCACTGAACGTTAATGTTTACTATAGCTTTTTTTACGCAAGTTTTTAGTAATTTTTATAAAAATTAACTGAAAAACATTTAACACAATGATAGTAGAAGGGGAAAGTAGTAATTTACTTGCTCAGTAGGGAAATTTTGTACTTATCAGAAGTGTCATGTCATTGAAGTTAGGTTATATCAAGAATGACTATGATAAAAACAACGAATGTACATGATTATTACTCACGATTCTCTGCAATAGACTCCTTTGGTAATGCATAATCATGAGGATTAAAATATTTCTTACAAACACGCGAATGTTTCAAAGGAGTAAAGTTATCTCTATCAACCATTTCTTAAAGCGAGTTTTGTCTCGGAAACATATGTCCACCTTTTGTTTCCGAACAAAATAGAACCGCACAACACTGAGGCACAATTAACAAGATTTTTTATTTGCTGGTGTATGAAATAATTATAATAAAACATTATAAACTTTTCCCCGCCTAACAATAACTTTTGACACGACCTTACTCGACCAGTGGCGCCAACTGGTGAACCTGAAAATGTTAGCCCTCATTACCAAGAATTTTAAACAATTTTTAAAGACAATAAAAACACCGGTAAACCAACAAAGGTTTGACAAGCAAAATATTTTATTGTTTTCAAAGCCACCTTAGTTAGTTACTTCTTAACATTTAATTAGAACAAAATTGTATTTTCTTATTTTCTTTTAGCTGTAATTTTGTTTGTATTTATCGTATATTTTAATAGGACATGAATAAATTCCTTATTAATAGTACTAATAAATGGTACGACGGTATAGTGTTTCCAATATGAATTGGAACAGCATAAAAACGCCAACAACGGGAATTTAGTCATATTCACGAGCGTTGACCAAAAAGGCTTAGAATTATCTCTTAATTCTTTAAAATAAATCGAATATTTTCTTTACTATTTTATATGAGTTTATATGTATGTACAATACCTTTAATAACCTTTTTATTTATTTACTTACTTGTTTATTTATGTATATTAGTTGAATAGGCAATTTTGATGATTGAATAAAAGTTAAGAAGCTTACTCACTTAGTTAATGATATTTTCTACAAACTGTAAAAATTGATATGAGTCTTGTATAAAATGTCACCATCTGGCAAAAACTAACATGGAGGTGTGAGTATTTTTTTGCCAGGATAGGATAGGAATATGAAAGGTGTTAGTGTGATGGAATGTTAGAATTAAATAACTTTCTCAAATAAAATATAACAACAAATAAAACAAAAAGAAAGAAATAAATAAATATTTGCATTTTGTTAGAAACTCAAAAAAATCAACTCTATAAATCTCTTCAACCGTTCATCGACTGAACGTAAAAAACGTTTAAACAAAAATGCTGCGTGGCAATTGAATCACAAAAAACAAGGAATATATATTTAAAATTTGTTAAAAACTCAAATAAAATCAATTATAAATCTCTTGAACCGTTCAAGCTAAGTTGCTGCGATTAAACATAAAAAAACATTTAAACAAAAATACTAAGTGGCAATTGAATTATTAGAAGAATATTCTGAACTAGAATCGTCACCGCTTTGAATAATAAATAATTGGTGCTACGGGTGGCAAAATAGGATACTCGTTTTCTTTTTGTATAACATGACTTTCGCATTTTCCCCATATGTCGCTATTGCTCACTTCATTTACTACTTGTCGTATATTATCAAGTACTACTGCGCTTAAAGTTGGTGACTGATTGCATTTCCGTAAATGTTTCTTTATAGTGCCCCAAACCATCTCGATCGGATTAAATACGCAATACGGCGGCAGCCGCGGGGGCGTATGACCGTGTCTCTTGCAAAGACCATCAACTACATATTCATTTTTAAAATTATGCTCCTTTATACGTTTTACTAATTCTTTCTTTATCGGAACCTTTTCAGGGATGTCCATATTTTTATTCCTCAAATTTTAAAATGTCCTCCTTTTTAGTACTATTATTAGGTATTTTATGTAATATACGCGAGTTATACGAAGCATTGTCCATAACAATGACCGAATTTGGAGGAATGTTAGGTAGAAGCTGTTCAGCGAACCATTTTTCGAACAAATCTGCAGTCATGTCTTCATGATAATCAGCAAAGGATTGTGTTATGTTTTTGGCCGACAAGAGCAATGCGTTGGGTACAAAACCTTATTTGCTTCCAGCATGAAGAATTATAATTCCATTATAACCATTTGATTATCTATTTTTTTGTGTTTAAAGCCGCAATCTAATAAAATACCTCGTAGCATTTCTAAAGATTTATAATTATAATCCAGATAATCACGCAATTTATCATGAATCATTTCAAAAGTTGGTACTTTATTCTCCTCATAGAAACTATAAACCGTTCGCCGAATAACGTCTTTCGAGGTATCGTCAATTCTACAAAATTTTCGTTTTTTTCCTTTCAGCTTTGTAGAATGATCTATAACATTCCCTTCCTTAATAATGCGATAACTCGTAGAAGTCGAAAGTTTAGTTAATTCATGAATTCTATTTACAATGTCCCTATCTGTCGTTTCAATATTTTCTCTTTAAACATTCATAAATATTTAAAATAAGACGCTGACATTGAACATGTAAATCCTTGTTCTTATTAAACTCCGAACTAGTTTCAATTAACGGCGCCACTGGTTCAATATTTTCTTCAGATAATTCATTTTCATGTGTTTCAAAGGGCCTCCAAAAAGCCACGTTAATAATAATAATTAATGCAAATATTGAAATATTACTAAAACCACTTAATAAGATCACTAAAATGCTATAAATACCTCACAGAAAATAATTCTATTTATCCAAAATTATTACATGAACTGAACTGTACGGTCAATATAAACAACTAGTCCAGTAGTCTATTCAAATCACGACTTAATTCGTCAGAGTTCTGACACTACCGCCCGAGTTTCACATCTGGTCAGCTGCATTGCCACATTCTCATATCGAATGTAATGTAGAGGTATCGTTCAATAAATACAAGCACGATTTGCGCTCTATTTCTTTGGCGATGAGAGTGGAAATGCGCCCTCCTGGTATAAACACTTTAGGCTGAAGTGTTGCAATTCATATTGGATAAACTATACCAATATGGTTCCATTTGAAAAAATGAGTTTTTCCCCAAAAACCATTTTATTGAACTTTATTTGCTCATAAATCACGTAATTTAGTATTTTTGACTGGATTTCGATTTTTCTAGCATTACAGGGGTCATTTATTTGGAATAAATTGGAACCGTCATGGCACATTTAAATGAAAACTAAAAATTACATTATAGAAAATATTGACGTTTGAAATGTCACTTATTTGGTATTGTTGGATTCAGAAAATTATTTAGAATTCAAAAATGCAATAATATACAGGGTGTTCCATTTAAAAATCGAAAGTTGGTGTCACTTCCGGCAAAACCGGAAGTGAAAAAAAAATCACTTGTATGTCAAAAAGTGCCGCTTATTACGTACAAAGGATATCCCAAATTTCAATCAATTATCTTCAAAACTAAAGGAGAAAAGGAGGGTGTACCATGATCCTGTTACACCCGGTATAGCCTATTAATATCAATAATCCCAATTAATGGTGCAAGCTAAGGAACATTCTCGTTCGTGCTCAGAGAACGTTCGCGTATATTCGCGAACGTTACCCTCCCCTTGAGCATATTAGAGAGTATATTAAGCATATTAGAAAATATTCTCATAAAAGTGAGTGAATGTTCTCTTCAAAATTCTCCAAATCTGGTAAATTCTCAATTATTCCTCAACATTTTTTAAAATTCGCTAATGTTTTCGCTTTTAAAGTTCCCGCTTCATGAATATTGAAAGAAAATTGGATATAAGCGCCACCGACAACGGTGCAACTGTACACATGTTTTGTGCATCGTACAATACCAGTCCATTATTACTCCACTCAATAAACATTTCAAGTTGTAATTTGGTCATGCAACCAAATTATAACTCAAAATGTTTATTTTCCATGCTGCTGATACGACGCGCTGCCCTGTTGCCTGTTTGGTCACGCAGGGCGTTGTGTAGCGTGTAGTTAATTAGATTAGAGTTTAGTGATTAATGCTGTGAATTGAGTGATATGCAATAACAATATACGTTATTAAGTTTTATCTGAAGCGATATAAAATACCTAGAAAGAAAAGCATATTTTTTAAATATTATGAACAAAAATCAGTACATGGAGCATTCTAAATCTCGAAAGTTTTAGCGATGACGAAATTGAAAATAATTGAATGTTATGTGATGCATTATGTTTTATGTTATGTACAAGTTACAATGCGTTAGAATTTAATTTTGTTTTATTCGTGGCTATGTTTCTAGCTTTAATGATTTGTTTTATTTTTTACATGATATATACAGGGTGTTCGGCTTTTAACTTTCCCAACATAAAGATCTCGCTTATCTTGGATGATGATTCTGAGTGAACCAAACGTTGTAATACTTTTATTTTATGAAACTCATATAAATTCATATAAATAAAACACAAAAAGTTACTTTAAGAATGTTTTTACAGAATAAAGATTGTATGTCAAATAAGCAATATATGAATTACAAATATTTATTTTTTAATTTCTTCCAGATGTCTGAAAAATCAAATCAGATAATTAAGTTCTTAACAAGAATATTACATAACTTTTCTCTAATTTAATTGATGTAACTCGCAAGATAAGCAAGACCTCCATGTTGGAAAAGTTAACGCTGAACACCCGATATATGTATATACAATATATTTTAATCACATTATAAAAACTGTTTTCTATAAAAATTAAAAATACTGATTAATTTTTTGTATTTTTAACATCGTCAATTGAGAACTTGAGAATATTCCCTAAAAAAAAAAAAAAAGAGAAAAATGAGCAATTTGAGAATTCTCATATTATTTTTAACATAATTATAATGCCTTAAATAGAACCCATATCCATTGTCATAATACATTTCAAGTCCCAATTTTTTGAGATTTTTTATTTGTTCTCTATTCATGCATGTTTACTCTCGTTTTTTCCCTTGGAACGTTCTCCAAAAATAAATTCTTGAGAATTTTATATCATTACTCCCAATACACAACTAAATTTTAGAAAAAATTTGATGAGTTGTCCCATTTTTTATTGCTTGAAATTAAATAATGGGGTTTTTCAGACGTTGATGTTATATAATATTATTCTTTTTTTTTATGTTGGGCAGGTCGAGAGAGGTTCACTGAATTTTTAATTTTGTGGTAACATTTATTATTACACATACTACTGTATGTTGGTTACTGATGTAAGTTGCAAAATTTCAATTTGAAATTTTCATTTTTCACATTAAATTTCCGAAAGTTTCACAAGCACCTTGATTGAAATATTCTAACATTTAAGAAATTTATGAAAGTTTCAGATTCATCTGAAATTTGACGTAATTTCAAAATTTTTGAAAGTCCATGAATTTTTCATTATAAATAATGCGTACAATTTGACGCGCATGCGCGTGACAAATTCGCACCAAATGTTCTATTACAAAGCAAATAGGCAATCGGTAAAAGTACGTTGTTATGAGTATGAGTATGCAGATGATTACACCAGTGCAAAATTTTTAACTATTATAATATATTATAATAGTGTCATAATTGTGATACACTCATGGACAAAATTATAGCTTTTTCTATAATCACAATTTTTTTAAAATGTTCACAATTTTTTTCCACATAAACTTATGATTGTTTATTTCGGGTTGTAAAATAAACTAGAAACTGTTTGTGACCCTTATTTATATGTTTTGCTTTTCAAATTGGTGGGTAGTAGTAAAAAAAACTCGAAAAAATTAGTGTAGTCCATGTATTGGTTTGGTTTGTTAATTTGTTGTGTGTTCCTGTTTCTTTTAATTGTTTATACTTTTTTTATGTTTGTGCATGTTAAAATTATTAATATTTACAAGTAAATCTTCAATTAATAGTCCCAAGGATGTCTTTAAATAAAGACGAAACTTCTACCGTTTAAAATCACAACACAACAATTTGAAAAGCGAAATGTAAAATAAGCTTTTCTAGTACAGAGTGTTTAACGTCAGAATTTCATTTTGCAAGAATTATGAACATTTTAAAATGTGCAATAATTTTGCTTATTTTGAGTGTTATTTTCGGTTGTTTAAAATTGGATAATAAAAATTTTGAATATACTTATATGATTTCTTGTATAGATTCCAAATATCCGACTGAAAAAATTTTTGAATAAATGCGCAGTAAACATAACTTAATTTTTTTTATATTTAATATGAAATATTATTATTATTATTATTATTATAATTAGTTAGGTACATTATTATTTTTTTTTTCTTAATATCCGATGCCGGCCTCCTCGCCTGATGTCAAATGCAAGACCGAGTTCATCTGCGGCTCTTTTTGCTGCCTTGAAGAATCCTGCTCCCACTTCTACAGTTTCGTGATGTTTTACGAACCGCAAGAGGGGATCTGAGCTCCTGAGTATGTTACATGCCATACTCAGTACTACTCTGCCTTGCGTACACTCCAGGCTCAAGAGTCCTCTTCCCCCCGTTGACGTGGGAGGTACACACAAGGAATGGACGATCTAGAATGAATACTTCTGTGAATATTCATCACCTTGCGGGTATCTCTATCTAATTGGCGCAGCTCCTCTACTGTCCACTTGACTACTCCGAGGGAGTAGAGCAGGACCGCAACGGCAAGCATATTAGTTGCAGACACCTTGTTCTTCCCCGAAAGTTCGGAAGACCAAATCTTTCGGAGGCGGTGTCTGTACTTGCCGCGGAGAGAATCCTTTATCCGTGTTACATCCTGGATGTGCCTTTATTGCACACCCAGATATGTATAGGTCTCTCTGGCATCCAGATGTCTTAGGATGCTTCCGTCTGCGAGCTGCGCATCTTCAGGAAATTCCCCGCATCGTCCTCTCTTGAGATGGACGACTGCACATTTGTCCAACCCGAACTCCATACCAATTGCCCGCGTATATTCTTCGACTACCCTAAGTGCGTTTTTTAGTTCGCGCTCTCCGGAGGCATAAAGTTTGAGGTCATCCATATAAAATAGATGGGTGACCTTATGCCTCCGGTCGCTGGGTGGTCCACATTGATATCCGCGGGTTTGGCGGAGCCCAACAGACAACGGCAGCAGTGAGATGCAGAAGAGGAGAGGACTCAGGGAGTCACCCTGGAAAACTCCTCTCCCTAAATGCCACCTGCTCTGTCGTGACCCGCTGTGCACCTGATGTCATGGTGAAGTGGGTCTTCCAGAGCGGCAGCAGCTGTTCTATGCATCTCACTAGTGGTGCTGGTACCGCAAGACATTCGAGCAAGTACAACAATATCTCATGCAATGTAGTATCAAATGCCTTGCGGTAATCAATCCAGGCCATCGATAGATTCCGCTTGTATTGCACAGAATCCTGTGTAATACAGCGGTCTATCAGCAGGCTGTCCTTGCAACCTGCCATGCCCTTCTTGGCACCACGCTGTTCGTGTATCTGCTGGAAGACCGGATCAACAGACCTCAGTGTCCTAGCATACAAGATACGTGTAAATACTTTGTAGCAGGAGTTGAGGCAAGTGATCGGCCTATAATTCCTCGGGTCGGAAAGATCCCCCTTTTTGGGGATAAGCACAGTACGTCCCTCGACGAACCAGTCCGGAATCTGCTGCCCCTCGTTCAACCATGAGTTGAAAACTCGTGCCATGGATCCGAGAAGCGTGTTGTCTGGCCGACTGTATCTTGCCCTCGATTTTCTGTACACGCCGCTTGGCTTTCTCGACCCCGTGATTGGTTGACCTCTCATGGGGAACGAGTTGCTTCGCGGCGTTGTACACGGCACAGTTGATTTGCCAGATGTCTGCATCTTCCGGAATTTCCTCATCGATGACCACGTCCATTCTAGCCAGATCTTGTGGCTTTAGGTTAGCCCTGGTGTTAAGGCTAACCCTTGTCCTTAAGTCTACGTCGGTGACCTCTAAAGGATGTTCCCCATCAGCTGATAATTGCCGCGGTGGGACTGCGGCTGGCAGTTCTTCCGGCTGACGGGGTGCCCTTACATAACCTGTCCTGAACAGAAAGGATACTTGATCTCTCAGGTGTTGTTGAGAGAAGCTGCGATGCTCAGGGTGTATTTCGCACCAAAGTGCATGCAATCGCGCCATGTATCCCCTTCGCTCAGGTTCGCTACCCTCGCGGCAGGTCAGCATGTCATCCCGAAGTTCCCTCGTCCACTTAAAGCGTCCATGTACAATTGCATTGTATCCATCGTTAGGACCGTCCGGTAAGGCCCCTCCCATCTGTCTTTGACCTCCATCCGACTGAGGTCGAATGTGAGGGGCCCGGTTATAAGTAACCCGAGCAGTAAGAGTACCAGGGTGATTAGCCTTGGTACCCCCGGCAGTCATTATTATTATTATTATTATTATTATAATCCAATGATTGTTTAGTGTGTTGATTGATTCTCCAATGATGTATTTTAAAGTGTTTAGTTTTTTTTTACCGAACTTGTATGCTAGTGTGCCCAGATACAATATACATGAAAACTAAGTAATTTTTTATTTTCATATTCGGTATGATATCTAAAATAATATTTTTTCTAATTATTGTAATATGCACTCGATTCAATATTTTACTAGGTGTAAAAGAACAATCATTGATTAAACATTTCAGATATTTCCTTCATCTTTCATGGAAGTTTCATTGAAATTTTTCATTATCCTGAAATTTTTGAAGTTTTCTGTTGAAATTTTCATCGTCCTCGTAAATTTCAGACGTTTTCGTTTATCTTTCATGAAACTTTTATTGAAATTTTTCATTTCCTTAAAATTTCGACATTTTATCAAAAGTTCCTGTTGAAATTTTTGATTTTTGTGAAATTTTCGTTGTTAATTTTTTTGAAATTTTAGATTTCAGATATTTCATAAATTTCAGATGAGTTCCAAAACTTTCACGAAAGTTTCACTGAAATTTCACCGAATTTTAAATTTCATGCAAACTTACATCAGTAATGTTGGTAAGAAATGGCTTCTAATGAGAATTCTACATTTTTATTTATATTTTTAATTTTTTGGTTTCTTAAAAATATGAATCAGGATTTAATCTACGGGTTTGGTATCAAAACGATTGTCTCGAAGAGATTAATGAGAATCAAAAAACCATTTGACCCATCAAAAATAATGGTCAATTGCCCAACAAATTTTTGGCAGGTCAGATGTAAGCTGTGTGTAACTAACAATTAAATATAAATGGAGATTTGGAAAGCTGTACTAGAATGTATGAAATATGAGTTCAGTATGACTGCCCAAAAATATGATGTATATTTAAAAATGTAACCAGACATGTTTGTTGGACTTGTGGGGTTGTCTCACCTCACATCTCTAATAATTTGATATATTAATAGGAATTCAAATGAAATGTACAGGGTCATTCCTCATGTATTGACATACTCCCTGTAGGCTCTATTTGAGGAGTTATCTAAACATGTTAAAAACAAAAGTTTTATGAATTTTTCTGATTTTTTATAATTTGTCAGAAAAAACAAACTGGTATCGGAAACATAAAATCTTTGCAAGACCTCAGTTTTTTTTTAAATGGAACACTATATATTGTTCAAAATTTGGAGAGAGAATGTTTTTCTGATTTCAAATTTATATACTTTGTATGTTTGTTCAAAAAATTTCTTAAATATCTCTTATGAAATATTATTAGTATTATTATTTTTATGAATATTGTAGAAACGTAAAATAAATAAATTAGTCAACTGTTTATGCGTGATATCCATCCAAAGCTACTAAAAATTATTGTAAATATAATGTATTCAAGTCCTAATTATTTAAGAAATGCTTAGAATAAACATATACAGAGTATATATATTTGAAATCAAAAAAATATTCTCTCTCTAAATTTTGAATACGTAGGGTGTTCCATTTAAAAAAATTGTGGTCATGCAAATATTTTACATTTCTGATAGTCGTTTATCTGATGACAATTTGTAATTGGATCTTTTTGCTACTAAATAGCCAATGATGTTTCTATATATGGTAACTTTTTATGTTCAAATATCATAGGCATTTTCACATATCGGAATGCAACTGATGTTTTAAAGTATATGGCTTTTTGCATAATATTTAGTTATTTGCAGTAAATAAAGTTATGCGTAATAATTTATTTGTTATACTGTGCTACACACGGACAGTTTTATAAAGTCAATAAAAGTTTAATTTACCCTGGTATCCTCATATTGTTTAGTGTGATTTGCTAATAAGGGGAAGCACTTTTCAATTTAGAATATCTGTTATTGTGGTTAGTAATTTTCTGAAAATTTTTCTTTTAAATTCTCCGAAGTTAAAACACTAGCCTTTTATTTTATTTTCAATATTTATCATTTTATAGGGCAATATGTGGTCGTATAGAAAACACTCTCCAAGGACTTCCGCCACCATATCTCTTAAACAGACCTGCAATGCTTCGGATATCCTCCCTAGAGGGGCGTCAGCCTCAAAAAGCACCTAATTTTGCAGTAATTTGGGTTAAAGGTTTAGTAGAACCAGAAATTGTCAATACCGTTATGGGCAAACCAGATGAGGGGATATCTGTGGTCTCAAAACAGAAACTAATAGCCAGGTTTGCAAATCTTTGTGGGAGACTATCTAGTATTACTAATATAAAAGCAATGCCTAGTACGTACTGTGATGCCAAAGATGCAGTAAAGAGTTACAAGGTATGTTCTTAAATATATTTTATCATTTATCATAATTTATAACAATATAAACAGAAGTGTAAATTTAACTACAAGCAAGAATTAGACTTGCATTTAATTTGTGTTTAATAACGCAATAATTCAAATTGATACATATTAAGATTTTAAAAATATTCTAATTATCTTGTTTTTTCTTTTTCACAGATTGCCAAGGAAAGTTTATATCAGGCATTTAAAAGAGCCCAATTAGGATCTTGGGTGTCCAAACCCATAGAACAAGACATGTTTGAATTTTCAGCATAAAAAAATTATAATCATTTTTAAGTTTTGCGAAAAAAGTCTCTTTTTAATAATGCATGGTAAGAGTTGTCTTAAACAATTTTCTTGAGTACCTAGAAAAGGAAATATTTGTATAAATATAGAATATCTTTTAAGACATGTTTCTTAAAGTGAAAAAAAAATCATAATTAGATTTCTTTTAATAAAATTATTTGTTTTTGTCAAAACTTAACCCGCCCATATGAATTATGTTTTCCATTGTATAAAATATGGTATTACTGTAAAAATCTTTTTTTATTTTTCTATTGATATACTTAAGTTGTAAACTTTCATTTCGGTGCATCAATTAAATTTATTAATAAATTAAAATAGTTATATAATATGATAAAATAAATAATTATTAGAAGTACTTAAAACTCATTTATTATTAATTATCCTATATGAATTTTAATAATGTTAGCATTGAATTGTTTTTGGAAAATTCCCATATACAGGAACTTATGCTATGATTAATAATATTCATATTGTTACCTTTGATATTGGCGTATACTTTTCTAGACAGCAACCCATAAACTAATGAAGTCAAATTTATCTCTGCATAGTTTATGTATGCACATATAGCTTGAGGAGAGGGGATTACAACAATGCGAATATATTCGACATTTTCATGCAGAAGATGATCAATAATTGCAACATATTTGTGCAATTA
This sequence comes from Rhamnusium bicolor, assembly GCA_029963845.1. NCBI lineage: Eukaryota > Metazoa > Arthropoda > Insecta > Coleoptera > Cerambycidae > Rhamnusium > Rhamnusium bicolor. Next base: position 51,334 of record JANEYF010004838.1, on the reverse strand, counting down.
TATCCGACAAAACCACTACATGAGATACAGGCGCATGCTGATATATTCGACATAATCAATTATCATTTATTATTAATTAACCTGTATGAATTTTAATAATGTTAGCATGTATAACGACTAGCGTTTTCGTTCTGTCATTTTAAAATAAGAAGATACTAAAAACAAAATTTATTTTACAAATACATTAATTCTATTAAAGCAAAAAAACAAATTTAGACTCTTTTCCCGGGGCGGGGAAGGAGGCAAAATTGGCGAGTGCCAAATAAAGTACTACAAAAGGTCAAACTTTACTTAACAACATTTTTTGTCAGGGGCCACCCTCTTTTTAAATGTTTTTGTTTTTATTTCACCAGCATTCTGGCTAATCACAACTCAGTTACAGCTCAAATGGGAAAAATGAGTAACTTCGTCAAAAGCTTCTCATCACGTTAAAGATTAAATTCAAAGAAAGTCAAGTATAGTCTATATTTAAAGTTCGGAAAGCAGGTAGATTTGCAAATCTTTACATAATTATTATTTACTCACTAGCTATCGCTTTTTGTAGGTACCTAGTTTATAATTCTCAGAAAGCTAAGCTTACCAGTGGGTGTTCATAACCTCCAACGTATTTTAATTGCTTACACATATGGTCAAATGAATTTCCTGTGATACAACCACCACTACACTTGAGTTTTCAGTTTTTGGCTAGTACTCCAAGCAATCTTTATCTTCAGTTCAACATAAAACGCTTAACAATATACCCAGACTTACAAACAAATCACAGATACCACTCGCATGTCTACTCTCGGCTGTGGCTCATTGTTCTCTCTTTAAAGGCAAGATACCATACTCTAACGTAAAACAACATAAGCCCTCTCCCAGCAATCTACACTCGGCCATGACTTGACTTAGTCTCCTTTCGTGCCAGAAACACTGCCCCGAAAAACCTAGTCTCACAAACGCGCCCACTGCTATAGAAACATCAGGCATAATCCAGTAATCCAGTAGCGCCACGCTACAAGGGCAATATGACAATATTAAACAAAATTATTTTAATCAAGTTTGGAATTTTAAGGTATACTCAAACTATTTTATTTAATCTATGAGTGTGCTCCAAATTAATTATTTCTAAAACTGGACTGTTACACACTGAATTGTTTTTGGAATATTTCCATATGCAGAAACTTATGCTATGATTAATAATATAATTGAAATCATGTAAGAATGCCATTACGTCAACAATTTATTTCTAATCTACAATGTACGCTGTTCAAATGTTCTTTGTTTACAAAATAGTAAAACAAGGGAGACAGGGCTAGGAAGTCCATTATATGTGACTGTTAATATCTCAGACTAATGTTGTTTATGCGTTATACAAAAACCTAACGACGAAAAAGAAAGGGGGCCTGATTTCGTACGTCTCAATAACAAGCGAGAATAATATCTATCAGTCTAATTGAATGCTTTTGACTAGCGTTGTTATCACATGTTTCGTGATTTCCTGTTTCTGAATGTCAGCTGTCAAATTTGGATTTGTTTATTTTTGAGTTTAATTGTTACCGTTTTCTTTATTTCATTGATTTTTGTATATGAAAAACAAATCTTTTCAGAATTAACGATAGTTAGTTATTCTTCAAAACAAAAGATATGTTTCAATGTGTAATAATGATGACTCAAAAATACATACAATACTTTATTAACCTCAATCAACATATACATGATAAAAAAGGCAATACAAAATCCTTTTTCTAGAACGCCATCGGTTTTTTATTTTTAACGGTTAATCAATTTAAATGTAATTATTAATATGTACAAGCAATCTACATTTTGTCAAATTATATAAAAAACATAAAATTAGTTTGAATATAAAGACTGACGAAATCGTTAAATTATTCTGACTTTTAGCAATAAAATTGTAGGTTATGATTTACTTTTTCCACCTGTCAACTAGTAAAGTTTTTTTATATCTGGACGTCAGTTTTTTTATATCTGGACGTCATTTTAACATGCATGAATGTGACTAACGCAGTGCTGATTTGGTTCATATGAATTATAACGATGACATAACGGCATTCTTTGGTGATTTCAATAATATTCACATTGTTATCCTTGACATTGGCGACAGTCATGTATTTCTTTAAAGGAGATACAAGTTTTTTGTTTTACGTAGCCTAACCTTTTTTTTCCAATTAATGTGCAAAGAAAATTCCATGTTGTGTATTTTTGTATAGTAAGTATAATTTTATTTATATGTAATTACAAATGACGATGACTTAATAATTAATTTTTTTTTATATATAACAGTTTCAATAAACCAAATAATTTAACCTCTTAACTGATTCATGTTATTACACCATACCAACTCTGTGCTAGGACAGTTCTTAACAGTTTCTGCATATATACTCGTCATGATCATTTATTGATACTAAAAAAAAACATTTTCCTATCCAAAAATGTCTCGCACCAGTTGCACCTAAAAAATATTAATCTGAAAAATGAAACATAAATGTCAAAAAGCATTTTTTTTTAAAAACCAACCTGTGAATGATTCTTTTGGTGCAGAGGTTTATTTAACTTTTTTTTTTAAATAATTTATAAGGCAGTGGCCTAATGCCCAAATAAGTTGAGGACAAACATAGAATGCCACAAATAAATAACTAGACAATATTCACATAAGTTATAGGATCATATAAAATGCTGCCAATAAAGTGTCGCATGGGAACCATAAACTTCTAAGCGACATTTTGCCCAACACAGATTTTTATTACAACCTACTATAAATATTTGTCTTCATGTTTCTGGTTAAGAAGTTTTACTATTGAAGGAAAGATCGCGCCATAAACTTCATTTCCATATGATTCTAATTAGGATCATGTAACTATTTGCTGCATTTTATGTTTTTTCGTTATGCTGACGTAATTTTCCATGAAACACCTAAATATGTAATTTAATAAATGTTTATAGATAACCAATTTTTTTTATTATTGATCATCTGAACTTAAGACACAAATTTAAAATAACATTAATTGGAAAATTATTGTAAATATTTTTTTTTGTCCTTAAATTACATGCTTCATTGTGTGTAGCGATATTTTAAATTACTCTACAAAATAATAGTTGAAAATAATGTGGGATTATTTTTGTACAGGTGTGTAGTTACCTTCCATTATTGCATCCTATCCTGTATTGCAATATTAAAATACAAATAACTCCAAAACTATAGCTCCTATTGAAATTTAGTAAGAGCATCTTTTTCATGCAGTTTTTAATACTGGTGCCTTTTTCCATTTTAAATGTTAAAAAAAAAAAGACAAAAAGTTATAGCGAATTGAAATGTAATATATGTTCCTTCTATATGTATTCTTAGAATAATAACATATGTATTGTATACATGAGTGTCATTTTTTATGCAAAATCAAAAATCGATGGAATAGTCGAAATAATGGCAGCTTCCTGAAGAACCTTAGTTTCAAATCTTCATTGTTTTTGGGATACGGGATGTTGGAGTTCCCCTTTATTTTTAGTTTATTTTTTTGTATCGCAGACATTCATCATGATATGGATCTGAAATTTGTTACATATAGTATATTTGTTGAAACCAATAACACGAGAACTATTTTATTGAAAAAGACATACTGGGTGATATTTTTTTCGGCATTGTGATCTGTTTCCATCACTCAAATTTTTTTTGTAATATGCCAATATTCACTTTTGGTCATCGATATAGAATCCCTGATTTGTTTCGAAACTTGTATTGGTGTCAATATCGCAGTAAATATAGGTGATACAAAAAATAAACCAAAAATAAATTGAAACTTCAAATTGCCGTGTATCTCAAAAATGGTGAAGTTTTGGAACAAGTTTCTTCAGGAAACTGCCATTATTTCGACTTGTTCCATCAATTTTTCAAGTTCTGCAGAAAAATGATTCAGCCTGTAGATGGTGATCCAAAGTTTACATTCCAGATTTTGGGAATTGCTTTACATGATATTTATTTACAGTTTTATTTATGTCTTTAAAGAAACATGAAAAAAAAATCAGTTAATTTATTTCGGTCCACATAATTTTTGTTATTGGTATTCATCTCGTGATATCGATCTTTCTATTGCCTTCGTAAGCCGTCAATTTCTTATTTGGTAACTAGCATCTACAGCAAAAGGAACAACATCCACCTGGTTATTGGATGTGATACAAATGCCCACCATACAACATGGGGAAACACGGACATTAACCAAAAAGGTGAGTCACATTTTGAATACTTATTAGGTAAAGGACTAACTGTGAATAACATTGGTTTCAAACCAACCTTTGTCACTAGAAATAGAAATGAGGTATTAGATATCATAATCAGCTCAAACTACCTGAGCAACAAGATAAAGGACTGGAAGGTACCTTCTGAACTCACGTGTTCAGATCACAATATTCTATTCAATATAGAAGCTGGTCCAAGACCTATGGTGACATATCGAAATCCCAAGTGCACATCCACTCTAACGGAGTATAACAAAGAAATAAGGAGCGCAAAATGGGTTACTGGCACAGAACCACTTCCCAGGGTGCTTGAATCTGGATGACCAACAGCTGTCACCATCAGAAGGACGATTAAAGTGATCTGATAAAAATGACTGGCTGACAGATAAAAAGGTGCTCACACTACCAGGAATTGAGCGTGCCATCAAATCCTTCCAACCATTCAAATCGCCAGGAGAGGGCGGAGTTTTTCCAGCTCTATTAGAAAACGGACTGGAAATATTACTCCCATTCCTCATTAAATTATGCAGGCTAATCTGGTATTTAACTATATCTCATTCAGTTTCAAGGTAAAAGCTGTTACTGTCGTTAACTTTAATTATAACTTTAAATGCCTTTTGCATTATACCTAGTCCCCTGGCTTGAAACGGACACGCATTGCCGAAGCTAATGCTTTTACCCATCAATTATGCTTTCCCTCATACTTATTTTCTATCTATTTTCTCCACAACCCAGACAGCAAAAAGATGTTTTAAAAATATTTCGTAAACATATTTCGTTAAATATTTCAATATTTTAAAAACATTTTGTAAAATATTTTAATATTGTCACAATATTATGTAAATATTTTGGCGAACCACTTTTTTTGTCATTAACGAAATGTTAAATAAACATTTACGGAAATGCTATTGAAATATTTTAAAAATGTGTTTTAAGTGCTATTATACATAAAATAATTTTAATTTAATGGCTGGGCTGATTTCATACCTATGAAATGCCAACCGAGGGCATCGAATCTGCTACTTTTCCGCCTGTTAAACAAGTACTAAATTCATTTTAAATCAAAGTTTCTTGAAAAATCGTCCGCCTCGGTGGGTCTCGAACCTGCATACAATACACCTGCCTGCAAAGTCAACACCTTACTCACTCAACCACTTGTTCTATATTAATTATTTGATAAATAAGGATTACTTGTTAAAGTTTGCTCAAATGTTAAGCTAGTATTTTGGTTATATTATATTTATAATATTTGTAAATCATTTTAATGAAATTTACTGATCAATCAGTTAAATTCGATACTCAAGGTAGGTTAGGTGTTAGCTGCCCAGCTAGCACATAACATCACAGCGCGGTTTTGCGATGTTCTTTTTCAGCTAACAAAATTACATTCATATATGACATACTCGAGAAGGCCAGTAAATGTGTTTTTTTTAGGATATAGAATGTACCACTTTCGCTTTTTTGATACATATTTTGGTGATGTACATATTACATTTAAGGCAAATAGAAATGTTCTATTCTATTGAACAGTACAGATTGACGTATCCCGAACGTATCTGATACCTAAAAAAGCGCATTGTTATTTTGCTGAGATGTACTTTAAAAATTCGCGTGTTGCGGACATTTGGCAATTACATAGCTTTTACTGTAACATTAAAAGTACATTGCATGAACATCCACAGTATGCTTTTGTGCTTGCTGAGTGAGATAAAATTGTAAATGTATTTAAATTAATTTGACACTAAATGTTACAAAAAAAATGACAGAAAATCTTTTAATAATATAATAAATAATATGTATTAAAAAACGTTGTAAGACCTACAGTACACACAGTGTGCGCGTAAAAGTTGGAATAAATGGAAATTTACAATGACATTTGACACTAATATTTCTTTGTGCATTGTAACTATATTTGTTTTCTAAGAAATGACGAAGTGGCATGCTAGTAGTTGAAGAAATATTTTAAAAACATTTTCTTAATTATGCATAAAATGTTAAATTAAACATATACGTTAATATTTTAATAATATTTTATAAGCAATTTAAAATAATTTGAAAATATTCCTACGAAGATGAATATAAAATATTTCCATTAAATATTTTCAAAATGTTTTTATAACTTTCAAAATATTTCAGCAATATTGAAAACCATTATAAAATATTTTAAAAATCTTCTACCTGTTAACGAATACCACAGCTATTAGTGATATAAACAAACCCCGAGCACAGCATATATAACAACGCTGTGCCCCGAGTCTTTCTTGAGAAAATAATGAATCCACATCATAGACAAATACATTGTCTATGAACCACATCCACATTTTTCCTTGAGTGATAATTCTACAAAATAATTCGTATTATACACTGTTTTCTTCAGCATATTGTGGAATAAACGTTGATGAAATATAATAAAACCCGGTCAGCTTTTTTTTATAACCAAGTTTTTTATAATTGGAGCTCGGAATTTAGGTATTGATGACGTCAAAACGAGAATTGGCTGCAGGTCAAATGTATTCATGCATAACCTTGTAATGAGTAGCCCGTCCGTAACAAGGAATTAATCAAATATGTCTTCACAGCAGAGGCGTAGCTAGCAATAATGTATGTACAATTAATGTACAAAAATGTATTCGATCTTTTTAAAGAATTTTTTTCAAAACTTCTTGTTTTTCGTCCAAGAGGACTGAGAATTTTGCACAGGATAATAGGCTGCCAAAGTCGACAGCGGCATTCAGGGCGTGTTTTTTCATTTAATTTTTCGATACCGACATCCCTTCACGAGCTATAAGGACTTTTTGGTTTTGTTAGTTTACATATTTAACATCTATTCGATTTCTTAAAGAATTTTTTTCAAAACTTCTTTATTTTTCGTCAAAAAGGGACTATGAGACTTTCACATAAGATAGACTGCTAGAGTCGACTGGGCGTTTGAGAGGGTATTTTTTTTTTTTTTTCGAATCTATATCCTTTCACGAGTTATAAGGACTTTATGGTTTTGTCTTTTGTCAGTATTTACTTTACATATTTAACATCTTATTCAAAACTTTTTAAAAAATGTTCAAAACTTTTTTTTTAATTCTCACCTTTGGTTATTAAACCACTGACTTATAATTCATTTTAGAACAATTGATAAACATCTGCGTCTCTTTTTTTGCTTTTGCATTTCCCGGACTTCGGTTTGCGGTGTGGCAGACAATGAAGTAGAGGGGAACTTCATTGGTGGCAGACATTGAAATATAAACATAACTTTATACTTCATTGGTGGCAGATGATCAAACAGTGTTGCCATCCTTATTACAATTATAATAGATCTATTACAATTTAATCATTTCTATTACCCTATTACCCAAGCCCTCAAATTTTATTACATTTCATCGAATTTTGTGATTACATAGTTTTTTTTGTAATTGTATATAATGGAATTTAATAGAGAAATTTACTAATACCGTATTTATTATAATAAGACAAATAATTTCTTTGTTCTAATTGTACCAGCAAATGTCAAAAATGCGTAAGGACAATACCAAGGGGCGACACTAAAATAATCCTTACTACATTGATATTATTGTTTAACATTTTATTAGGTAATAATCCATTATACTTGTTTCAATAAATGTGACAAATAATGTGGATGAGTACTTATTAATGAAAAAAAAGCAAGAAAGCAGTGTCGCCCTATGGTAGTGTCAATGCACATTTTTGACATTTGCTGGCTTCAGATAGAACAAAGGGGTTATTTGTCTTGTTATAATAAATATGTCACTGCTAATACCATATCGTTTGTTCGGTTACAACCCACTGAAATTACTGAAAAAGTAAAAGCGACGCATTACCAAATAAAAATTTCCGTCCTGCTTCAAGTTGTCAAAAATATGTCTGCCGAAGCGAAGTTGGCGAATATCACCAATGCCACAGAATTAGATCAGCTGTTTATGTCTTGTTTGTGTTTTGTGTTTACAATTAATATTATAATACAGTTTTGAATTTGAATAAGTGTTTGTTTTCTCACACAATGGAGATGTATTAAATATTTATTTTGATTGTAGTACTTCATTTATTGTGTTTTTTGTTGAGTTGCTTATTTTTTTAGTTATTTAAGCAGAATGTAGGTTAAGTTCTTCTCATTTGACAAGAGTTTGGAGAAATGTTTGTGATTTTTTTAAATTTTGTTACAGCTTATTTTAGCCTCAGATTAATCTGAAGTTTTAGCAATGTCATATAACATTGGTAAATATGATTATTTAAATAAAATGTTCCTTTTATGTGAATTTTATTTTATTTTAGATTAGTTGAACGAGTTTATAAGAATACAAATTCACTGAGAACAACTAAACAGATGCCTGACAAGGAACGCATACCTTTTTCTACCAGCTAATAGATGGCGCGCAAAAATTTTCGGGTTAATACATTTCGGTTGATTATGTTTTGCAACGGCGGTTCGTTTCGTGTGTGCATTTATTATAAGTATCTTTATAATAAATGGTTCGTGGGTCAAGAGATAGGAAGGTCAATTAGAAAAGTTTACTGTATTACCTACCTTATAAAGTGATTTAAATTCCAAGTCGATCCTCCGGTCTTTTTGAGATGCAAAGTGGTCAATTACTTTTTCATTAAAGTCTTTTGTCTTCTTTATTAATGCCCTTTCTATGGTAAGCATAGCTAAACAAGATAACCTTTCCTAACCCATGGTATTTCTTAAAAAAGTCTTTATCTTTTTAAGGTGGAAAAACAACGTTCACTTTCGACGGCAGTCATACGGAGAGTACACAAGATTTTTAACAGTTTGACACTTTTAGAAAAAGTATTGCACAAATTATTGTTAATAAAAAGCTGTAACAAAGCAACTGCACCCACTAATGGAAAAATATTCTTCTAATTCAGTTTTAAGTTTCAAATGATTTATGACTGGATACTCCGTTTTAACTAATTTAAATATATCTTGAGGAACGCTTTTTTGATAATGTTTAAATCGATCTGCGTGAAATAACTGAGACTGCTAAATGATTACTGAAACCAAACCTCTTTTTGATCTCAGATGTAATTATATCACAAACTTCTAATGAAATCTCCTTTTTGATTTTTCCGTTTTACATCTCTGGGGAGACTGCATGGATGTCTCCTCCAAATAATTATTCAAAATTTTATTTCTGATGTCTTCAATTTTACTATTAAAAACGCCAATACACTTATTTACTGTTATGACATCGATATTACATTTTTGTAATTGATTGAACAATATATCACAATGAGGCATAACTAAATGAAACAAATTTAACCAGTAAAAAAAATGTTCATTTTATAAGTAGTTTTTTAAACCAATAGCTTGGTTTAGAGTGTTGTTTTCTGATTCATTATCAATGATTTTTTCTAAACAATCTAATAATTCTGTTCGATAGGTATAAACAGTCTCTATGCAATTTGTATTAAAATTCCATCGTGTTTGGAGCCGCTTTAGGTAATCTCACCTTAACAACATTATCTAACACGGCTGTTCTTTTTGGCGATTTTCCAAAGAATGAAGAAAAGCTATGTAAATTAGCAAAAAAAATTTTTGTGCTTTTATCCTGACTTGATGCTTTTTGTAAAATTAAATTTAGTTGATGAGCGTAACAATGAATTTAATTTGCTGAAGGACAATTTTTTTTAATTTTGGCTTGTACACCTCCAAAAGCACCACTCATTTCTGATGCTCCATCGTAACTTTATGCTATCAATTTTTTCAGGACATTCATTAATTTTCAGACATTCTAACTCTTTTAAAATTACATCTGTCAAATGCTGCGATGTCGTTCCTTGAGGCTGAATAAATTTCCAAAATCTCACATACAACACCGTCTAAAATGTATCTAAACACAAAAACTACCTACTTGTATTTTATTCATAACCCAACTTATGTCCATCTTTCAGTTTTAATATATTTTGTACAACACTCATATTTAATAGTAAACATCAAAAACACAGTTTTACTTAATTTCACGACAAGTAGAGATTTACTAATAAAATGTTCACAAATAAAAACATTAAAAACAACGCGACAGAATTTACCGACCAACGCGTACCTAGTCAGCATTAAGACTGCTGACTGGCGACTGCTCTACTAAACTTCGTGCGTTACCGTGTCAGGGTCGTCAGGGACATTGTCCTCGCCACTGTTTTCTGTCTCTTTTCCTTTCTGACGATTCGCGCATAAGTCTATTTCACTTTAATTCGTTGTAAATTCGGTCCGTAGCTAGCTTTGAGGACACATTGTGGATCTATAAATGAATAATGTGTAACAATATCAGCTGGCCTGGGGTGTTATGCCCTCGCTAGTGTGTTTTTATTTCTATTTATCTATATATATATAGGGTTTAAATAGGTATAGATCTGTGTAATAACTGCAGTTATGGTCGGTTAACAAAACTGAATGAAGGGTAGGTTGCCCGCTGCCACCACCGACGTCAGTAACTAGGTTACTTCAGACGGAAAAATTTGGAATTATTATTTTTTTTATACTTTATCAACCAATTACCACCTTTTCTACAGGCCTATACCTGGGTAGCCTCTGGTTTCTTGGTTTACCACCAATCCCTCGTTGACGTGGGCCTCTAGGGCTTCACAAATGCCTAGTATAAATTAAGGGGATGATAGTTGGTGGGTGATAGGCCAGAAAAACTCTATTCTTAAGGAACAAAATTACATATATTACGTACTCGATAAAAAGGATAATATAATATATTATTATTTTGACTTTATATATTATATAAAGTCAAACTACTAAATTTACCAAGGCCTAATACAAATAGAAACAAACAAAAAAAAATTTTCATAAATTTAAACCAACATTACCTCTGTTACTAGAACATATAAAACTGCATTTAATTTTATAGAAGAAAAATTTGACAAATCTAATACAAAAATATAATTAATACTTGGGACCTGTCTAATTTTATAGGTATGTTTATTTATCGCTACCCTATATTTGAGTGGACGGGCCCCTACAGGCGCACCACCAAATCCTTGTGTTTCCTTGTTGATCAAATGCCCAGAACAAGGCAATATTTAAGTTTAGCTACCAAGCTCCTACCTGAGCCCACTTGTTACCTATACTTAGGGTTAGTGAATATAGTTATGTCAAAATATAATTTCCACTTACCAAAACTCCGTAAAATCCTTTAAACGTCCAACCCGGGCTCACACCACCCGCTCACTTATTTCGCACCGCAAATTCCTCTAAGCACACTGCCTAACGCACAGGAGTCCCGGACTCTCGTAATTTTCGTCAAAATAAATGTGCTAAAAATATGTTATCACCTATAACTCGAAACTCTTTATTTTCACGTGCCACGACTTTTCCCTGTGTCTGGCTTCGCCCGTCTCTCGAACAGGAATCCCTTTAATCTCGGTTTTTTTCATTTCCAAAAAAAACCAAACCGTAACCCAAAATTCTATCACTCACTACTCGTAATTATTTATTTCGCGTGCGACGACTTTTCATGTCACCGGCCTCGACCGTGTCCCGAACAGGAATCTCCCTACTCTCAATTTTTTTGTTCTCATTTTTTCCTCCTAAATCCCTACTCCCCCATTTCTCATTTCGAAAGAACCAATCGCGGAACAGCGCGCTCGCGATTCCCGCTAGGTGGCGTTCCTAGTCCCGTTTTCAAATTTTATTACTAGCTGCCCGAAGTTGCCATATCCCACGAGGCCGTCTTTCTCGTTCTTTGTTCCGACTCTCAGCCAAATGGTATGTGGCAACCATGTTTTTTGCCATTTAGCTCTGTGGTTCCCATTGACTCTGCGCTTTTCTTATCTCGGATTTCACAGAAATCTTGCTGCAAATTTATTCCTGAACTTATCAGCGTCGCCAAACGTCTTAAGCAAATATAAACATCCTTTAATTTCGTTGTAAATTATCTCTTTCAAGTCTGCCGCCCAGCCTGTCTAACAAAACCTTAGCAGTTATTTAAATTAATTTTCCATTAAAAATCTTTTTTATGACTTTAAAATAAAAAAACTTCCTACTCAGTCAGTTTTATCCTGATATTCCCAAATTTTTATTTCCCTTATATCTATTCAAAATAAAAACGGTAATTAATAATTTTCTAATGCTAGGCCTACACTATACAGGGTGGATTCAAACAAATACTTCCTTTCATAGTCTAATTCAAACTATTAGTAACCACCGACTAACACCCATCCTTCATTGAGAAAACAATTACATAACAACCCCGGGTTGTTACAAATGTAATGATCTAGATATTTGAATAGTATTGTGAATAGAATGAACTAGAAACTTTAATATATTTTTTAAGAATATTAAAAATATATAGGTATATTATATATTTTTAAACTTCAGGAAATGAATAGATCTATTTTTTTATTTGTATATGGGAGGTCATTGACCAAATGACCCTATAGAAGAACCGCCAGTGATGCTTTGTACCACATTTTCAGTTAATTTTACTTGGTTTCTTTCATCTATTACCATCAAGGTCAAATTTAGTACAATTTCCTTACAAATCTGTTACGGGAGATTTCTTTTGAGATAGCCTTTTAAATGGCAAAGAAGTAGAGTTTGCCCAAATTCCATAAGAATGGTCAATATGTATAATATAAAATAAATTGAATGGTCAATAAATGCCCTCCACAGACCAGTCAGAAGAACACTAACATAGATAGGTATATCATATGTGAAGTGTAATGATTTAACTAATTCAAGTGAATAAATTGATAGTAGTGAGCCTTAATTATTACAGTGCCATAAAAGCTCACTATTACTAGTTTATTCACTTGAATCAGTTAAAAAAAAATTAGATTATGGTTAAGTGTACGACGTACGTAGTAAACACTGGTTGTAACCAGAGACAACCACGTTGTAACTACTCAAACGAGATCAAAAATCCATGATGCTTTGGATCCAATGTCATCTGGATTTAATATTATTAATTTTGATTTAATGTTCTGTGATTGTATTCTAACCTAAAATTTGAGTACTAAAAAAACATCTATTCGTATTTCGTAGAGATCATGCACAAATGGACCATAATCTCGTCTATAAATAAAATGCGAAATTATCAAAAGTTGTTTCGTTTATTACAGTCTTCCGATCGTAGATACTTAAATATAGTAGGTTTTACAATTTGTAACAAATGTGAGAACGATTTTATTTCTAATTCCTTCAGCAATTTTAAAATAAAATATACTGTGCCACACAAAAATGTTATACCTACAATGTTATATTCTACATCTACAGTATCCGTAAATCCCACAGAGTTAGTGGATTCCAATGTTTTTGAGAAAGTTTGTGAAGAAACATTAGAGTCTTTAACAGAATTTTTTTGAGGAACTTATTGAAAGTAAAGAACAATTGGCAAATGCTGATGTAACATATAGTGTAGGTATTTTTTTTTGTTATTAGTTAGTCCATTTATGTAATTAATTTTATGGTCTCATTATAGGGTGGTGTTTTAACTGTTAATTTAGGTAGTAAATATGGTACTTACGTTATAAACAGACAATCACCTAACAGGCAAATATGGTTAAGTTCTCCAATATCAGGTCCTAAAAAGGTATGATTATGTGGTTAATGATAATTTCTGGATTTACAGACATGATGGGGTACCATTACATAAACTTTTGCAGAATGAATTATCCAGTATTTTAGGTGAAAAAATAGATTTTTCTAAATGTCTATGTTCCAAAGTTTAGAATCTTGACGTGTTTAAATAAATTATATTTTATTTTGATATCTTGTGCTACTGTTATTTACAAAATAGTATTCCTGTCTATATTTATCATTAATAATGAGTTGTTGATGACAAATCTGTTAATTACAGGGTTTTATCCAAGGATGATTATTGCAAATAGGTTTGCAAGAGGGCCTAAAGTGGTAACATACAAGAATTTTCATATGGGTACATATATTTATTTCACATAATTTGTTTCAACTGATTTAAATGGGGTGAGTGTAGATCTGCCTTAACAGTACTCGTGATTCGATACGAAAGTTAAGCAACAGTAGTCGCAATCAGTAATTTGATGGTAACTCAAGTGAAACTTGGCTATGTCATCCAGTCTTATAGCGGTTTGTATAATAGCGTATACGCAGAAGCTTTGCAATCTTAGGCGAGTGTTGTTTAGGTGATATACCATCCTTCGGAAGGGATGTAAAGCAGTTGGTCCCTTGTCTATTAAATGTTAGGCAAATAAAATATCCCTACTCTTCGATAGAGAAGAGGTTCGGAAAAAATTTTCACGTTGGGGGTAGCTCGTCTCCAGGCGTCGGTGATTGATTGGCCCTGATAGCGGATATCGGAAATAAACCGACGTTAAATAAATGATTAAAAAAACTGATTTAACAGAATACATTGTGTCTATAGAGGCTTCTTATTATTGTTTAATATAGTAGACATATGATTAACGTATTAGATAAAACACGTTATGTTTGTTACTTGATAATTTTGAACAGTCAAGTGTATAATTATTATTGACTCCTTAACCCCCCCCCCCCCAGCATACTTTATGTTGTATTTATGCACTCATTTTACATATTTATTTATCTTTGAAAAATTCTACCTTGTCGTGAAGCGGCAGGTAATACTCAATTAATTGGCCTTTTTTGTGATCGTCTAGTTTTAGTGGTAGGACCCCAAATTTGTTGTGTGATTGTAACTTTCTTAATATGTTTATAAAATTTGGTATTACTTTGTTTCTTTAATGAGATTTAATTCGATTTAATTTGATCAACTACTTTTATCAATTATTATTAACCTTAATCTGCACTGTACTGATATACGGTTTACAAATGAAAAGTGTATGTAAGATTTGACTTTATTTTTATTATTACTAATTTGCTAGAATTCACTTTTGTACCTGAAAGTAGAAATAAGCCAAGAAAACTCAAGTAACGTTTTAACAGATTTATTTCTGTAAAAAAACAACGGTCTACAAGAAATACATTAAAATATACCTACTTAAATCTGCAATGTAACAAAACTTTGTTACATGCAGCGAAACTTTGCAGTGTAAGTGGCATATGTAAAACTTTGTTTGTGCGAAAGGAAACTTTTCTTGCATGAAGTACCCGAACGCCCATTGCTAAGTTAGACAGACAGACGCAGATAACCATTACCAATGAAGTGAAGTGTAGTAGTGATAATGTTTACTATGTGCTCCTGTGTTAAATATAAAAAAGAAAGCCCAGATAATTCTGCAGTATGTGAAATTTGTGATAATGCCATTCTGTATGACTTGTACCACAGCTTGTACTAATATGTCAGCTATAGAAGCAATAGTTTTTGCATTGAAAAACAGTTTTAACATTCATATGCATTGAATGCAAGACCATATTAAATGAAAAAAGTAAGTTTAGCTAAACAAATTGTATTATCTAAAAAGTTGATAGAAAACAAAAGAAACTGTGAAATAATAAATAAAAAATTATAGATATTATTGAAGACAAAAATAAAAATAGTGAAATAAATAGAAATAATTGTAAAAATACTATCAATTTAAAAGAAATTCACAAACAAAGTCCTAGTGGTTCCAAAACAAATCCTGTGATAAATAACATTGAAATTTATGAATTGGAACAAAGAAAAATTATGTGAAATATTATAGATTTGGCTAGTCCAATACCCAATGATCTCCCTACCTTGGTAGATAATCAAAATAGGTCGGGACAAGAA
Source organism: Rhamnusium bicolor (assembly GCA_029963845.1). NCBI lineage: Eukaryota > Metazoa > Arthropoda > Insecta > Coleoptera > Cerambycidae > Rhamnusium > Rhamnusium bicolor. The sequence goes on along the minus strand of JANEYF010004838.1, from coordinate 35,435 downwards.
GTAAAAGAAACCAGCAATAATACAGGAACTGATAGCAATATTGACCCGAAAAGTTAGACAACAGTACAAAGACGAAAAACCCACAAAAATCGATTAGGTCAAGGAATGGATAAAAGTGGTAAATTTGGTGGTGTAATTCCTATAGTGTGGATGTACATATATAGAGTTAATTCAGAAGTAACAAAACATAACATAACTAATTATATTAAAAAACAAACAGGTGAGAATGACAAGGATATTATAATTAACGAATTAAAAATGATATGGAATATTTTGACAATGACAAATATAAATGTTACATGGTTGGTGCTGATTTTAAATTTAAAGGCAAGTTCTATAGGTACTCCTAGTTTTTGGGCTAGAGGTGTGGGCTATAAAAGGTCAACTTTAGGGATCAATTAAATATATAATTAGAGAAAATGACAGTGAAGGTAGGCCAGAGTCTTTTTTAGAGACATGATTTGATACTCATTCACTTATTAAGTTTTTTTAATTGACTTTTAATTTGTCTTAAATTCTTAGTATTATAATTGTTTTTAAGCATTTGTCTATCTATATACTATTAGTTATTTAGTTATCTGTCTGTCTATATACTATTATTTGTACTTTGATAATGTATTTTTTGACTTTCACACATATTTTGTATGTCTCAAGTGAAAATGAATATTCTATTCCATTCTATTTGTTACACACGGGCACGATTCCGCAGTACAGAGTACTTTAGAAACAAATAATGCTGCAAATATTCAATGGGACAACTGTTCAATTTGTTAGGCTTGCCGTATGTATCCCACTTTCACGGTTTAAACCAAGATGAAACGGACCGTCTCGTAGTCATATTTATATTTTCTCTTTTTTAATAAATCTGTTCTATCAATCTCGTATTCAATGATCATTAATTTGCACTCAGGAAGCCTTAATTTGCTCTATCAAAGTTTACCGTTATAACAATAGATGGCGCTAGCAGTATTAGAATCAATATAATTTATAATGCCTGAAAGATTTTTTATATAAAATTCCTGTTTTTTTCTGATAAATAGATTTGTTGAGACATTTGCTTATGAGCACTGATTTAATAGTACTCACCTTTTATCTGTTCTGTGGTACGCACCAGCGTAAATAATAGTATGCTGTTACCTATTGCCACACAATTGCGGCCTGTGGGAAGAGCAGGTAGAAGAAATTCCGGCTGGCTAATATAATAAATATAAGGATTTATTCGCTTTGTATGTAGGTAATTATTTGAAATTAGAAATTAGCATTGCATTAGCATTAGAAATTAGCATTAGCATTCTACATATCAGAACTTTGGTTCTGATATGTAGAAGTCGCTGTGTTAAATTAGTGAATAAGTTGATAACAAAAAACAAAAACTCTATTTTTGATATTATTTTAATAATGAATATACGAGGATTTGTGATATGTAACTAAATAAACAAAAAACTATGTTATAAAATGGCGTGACATCAAGAGTTTCTTGTTTTATTTTTTGAAATGCAAAAAAAATAACCAAAATCTAACATAAAAAAAACATTTTTAAAGTGAATTACTTGAATTCAGCACTTTCATCCCTATAAGGTAGCCCTTGCGATTACGAAAATTTTTTGTCTTGCCGTTATTTTTGTATAATTATTATTTTTTAACAGCTTTCAAATGCTTGGAAATCACAATTTAATATTAAACCTTCGAAAATAGAAAATTGTAATTAATGAAGCATTTGCAAGTGTAATAAATAGGGTTATAATTTATGTCCAGCTTTTATTAAAGTAAATTGTGTTCTTTATGTTTAGCCTTTCCCGTGTATTCATTTATACAGGGTGTCCCAACCAAAAGTAGGCACCCTGCGAATAACTTTGGAGATAAATGTTTTTTAAAAAATTGGTGAAACACGTCGACCTTGTTTGCAAGGGGGACATATTTTAATGTAATACTTGTATACCTATCATCATCCCTCTACCCTACACGGCCACCCCCTCAAAAAATTCAAATGGCAAGGGGGTCGAGTGATACATCTTTTGAAAGGTTTTTCAATTCCCTATACATAACTGTATATTTTTTTTAACTTTTATCGATTCGTTCTTAGGGAAAATAATTTTATTTTTGATGATTACACACAATTTAAATCGTTAAAAAAATCTAAATTACGCGGCACTGGGTATTGGAATTTATAAAAAAAAACTACATTTTTTAGTGCTCTCAAATCAACACGAGTTTTTTTCGATAAAAAACATCTTCCTTGTCCGTTTAGTTTTAGAATAAAACACTCATAAGTATTTGATAGTTTTTGAACATTAATTTGTTCACAACCAATTTTAAATCAAGATACATTTTACCAAAGTGAGTTCTCAAAATGATTTATATTCTTCAGGAGAGAATAGAAATTGTCAGCATTTATTTTAAAAACGATAATTGTGCTAGAGCTACGGAGCGCATATTCAATAGAAATCACCAAGACTGAAGGGTTGGTTCTCAGTATGTTTTACAATTATTGACAAAATTTATGGAAACAGGTTCTGTAGGAAACAAAAAGCATGAACCTCAGCGACCGATTAGGAATGAAGCAGTCGAAGTGGCAGTTCTGGGTCATTTGCAGATGGATAATACTTAATCGATCAGGAAAGTAGCTGAGGCTTCCGGTGTATCACGAAGCAGTGTTCATCGAATTGTAAAGGCCCACAAATTTCATCCATATAAATTTAAATTGGTACACGAATTAAACGAGGATGATCCGATCGTCGGCTTGAATTCAGTGAGATTTTTTAGTGAACAATTAAACGGTAATGCCAATCTACTGTACAATACGTGTTTTTCTGATGAAGCGACATTTCAGTTAAACAGGGAGGTAAACAGGCATAATTGTAGGCATTGGAGTGAAACCATTCCACATTTGTTCATGGAAACTCATACCCAAAGGCCTCAGAAGTTAAATGTTTGGGCTGGCATCTTAGGGGATCACATTGTCGGGCCGTTTTTTTTCCTGACAACGTGAATGGCGAAAGGTACCTCGATCTGTTAGAAAATAACATCGACCCAATGATTACCCAAATCCTCGAGGAAGACGATAATCTTTTAGAGGGCGAACTGTTTTTCAACAGGATGGGGCACCCCCACATTTTACTATAGCAGTCCGTCAATTTTTGGATAATCGGTTTCCTGTGCGATGGATTGGAAGAAGAGGTCCTGTGGAGTGGCCCGCTAGGTCACCGGATTTAACTCCCTTGGATTTCTTTCTGTGGGGACATTTGAAATCAAAGGTATTTGCAACAAAACCCGCATCTCTGGAAGAGTTACGTGAAAGAATTGTTCGAGAATGCCGTTTATTGACTCCAGATGTGTTCAGAAATGTTAGTACAGAATTTCAAGACAGATTATACTACTGTATGAAAGTCGGTGGGGGTCATTTTATACAGTACATACGATAATTTAAACTGCTACTTTTTTTGTTTCCCGAAACTAAAATAATGAAACAATTATTTCTCAGGAACGAATCGATAAAAGTTTAAAAAAATACACAGTTATGTAGAGAATTGAAAGACCTTTCAAAAGATGTATCAATCGACCTCCTTTACCATTTGAATTTTTTTGAGGGGGTGGCCGTGTAGGGTAGAGGGATGATGATAGGTATACAAGTATTACATTAAAATATGTCCCCCCTTGGAAACAAGGTCGAAGTGTTTCACCAATTTTTTAAAAAAATTTTATCTCCAAAGTTATTCAGGGTGCCTACTTTTGGTTGGGACACCCTGTATATTAAATTTTAAAACTATGGCAGATAAACCTTAGCTGTTGTTATTTATAAAACTCAAATGGTATACACGAAGCGACAATATAAAAATGAATAATTTCATTGAAAGCACACTTTGGGAGAAAATGAATATAAAGGTATTAAAACATATTAAATTCAAAATAATTGTTAAATTTAGACCTACACAATGTAATATTATTATGAGAGCGTATGAAATTTTCTTCTAGTTGGTGTAAAAATATAAGGGGCGTTTCATTTAAAAACCTAGTTATGGTCAATTGAAATTTACAAAAGTAGATTTATTTTTTTAGAACACCCAGTATGTTTTTCTATATTTCTTGTAGAGCATTATGTACCTCTTCTTAGGCAAAATATGCCTTCAAAATGATTTTATTTCATTTAATCTACCAATCGCTGAGTAATAAAACTAAAAAGTAAGGGCATGAATCTATCTTTTTTTTAATAAATAATTAATATTTTTACAACGATTAACTTCACATATAGGACACTATATATCATTTTGTAAGGAATTTAACAAGGAATCCAAAAGAGTAATAATATACAGGGTGTCATATTTAAAATAACAAAGTTGATGTAGGTTCAGCAAAAACGAAACATCCTGTAGAGTTTGCAATAATTTTGGGTTATGGTCATTTAAACTAACACTATTTAAACACGAACACACACTGATAGCTATAACGCTATACAAATGTTAATCTTAAATGTTCCGTTCAAATTTCGACTTTTATATCAGAATTTTGAGTTAGAAGTCAAAATTTTGAAATAGAAGTCAAGATTTTGAGTTATAAGTCAGAGTTCTATGATAAAAGTCATAACTCTGAGGTGTCAAAACTTTAAATTTTTTATTTTTTTTTTATTGTATATCGTAGGTAAATTCTGTACTTATTTATATTTGTAAATACAATGTCATTTTTTGACGCAAAAGATATACAGTGTGAGGCCATAGTGCGTCCGAATTCGATATGTCGAGTTCTATGATAGCTAGAAACTTGATTAAAAAACATAAATAAACGACAAAAAAGTCTATAACCGGAAATTATTTTCGAATATCCAGGGTGAGCCAAGACGATCCTACAGGGTGAACTAACATTTTTTTAAATGGAATAGCATATATAACAGAACATTTTTTTGAAACCTCGTTGTGGCCTCCTTCCACTCCTGTATTATTATTGACACTCTCCCAACCCATTTACAACTTTACAAACTGAATTTTCTCAATTTTTTCAAATGGAACACCCTGTATATTTTTGGACAATGTGATGTAGGATTGAATAACGAACAATCTTGTTTGTACATTTCTATGGCTATTTGTGGTCGTTTTCAATTTATTGAATAATAACTGCAAAATTCAGCAATAAAAATTAAATATGAGGTTTTTTTTTTCAAATAATTCAAGAGGAGGTATTATAATAAGCATATTACATGATGCCCATAAAAGCATCACACCAACAACAATCCAAAATTTGAAGGAAAGGATAAATGCTTTTAGAAGTATCACCCCCGCAATTTTATGAACAGTAGAAACCTCATTCCATAGACGCATAGAAATGTGTGTCAATCAAAATAGGCAACATGTGGAGAACTTTTTATAATATCTCCTCTTAAATTACAAAAAAAGAAAAATTATTTTTAATTTTTATTGCTGAATTTTGCAGTTATTGTTCAATAAATCGAAAATTGTTACAAATAGCCAGAGCGATGTATGTACAAAAAATGTTCGTTTTTCAATTCTAGATCATATCGTCTAAAAGTATAAGTTTCATTCGAAAAAATTGAGAAAATTCAGTTCAAATAGTTGTAAATTTAAAAATCATTTTTGACCACCCTGTATATTTTTAGGAGGCGAAAATGGCGGAGTTTCATCACACAGATGTTTCATAACTGGTACTAACATATTTTTTCTTAAAATCGATAATTGTGACTGTAGTGATTTTTTAAATATACACGTGTAAATACTGCAGGGGCGTGCGGTGAGTTTTGATACAGGGGAAGCAGTTTGTGATATAGAGTGATGGGTAGCGCGAGGCCCCGAGCGAAGCGAGGCAAAAAATTATTTTAAGAAAAGGGACGTGGCTTCCGTATACTCATTTTAAAACAAATGTCGAAAGCTGCAAAGTTATGATATCTAGAAAAAAGTACACTTGTAGGACCGCCACTCCTCAATAAACATAAAACATAAAAACACCACAAAAATTAGACAACCCCCGATTCCAAAGCCGAAGCTGCACGGGCGAGGGTTACACTTATGAAAAAAACGCAGACACACAACCATATCCACCGACATTGCCAGCGCCGGTGGCGAGGATTGAACCCGCAGCGAAATAGAGAGTTTGTTAAGTAGTTAACATGCACATACCTACCTATTTACAATGTAGTTTAATCCGCCTCTCCTTTTTTGCGATGTCGGAAATAACTTCGTCGTAAAAGTTTGAATTTTTGGACATCTTCACAAAGTCACTTTCTATTGTTAACAGGGACAATTTTGAAAGCCGCTCTTCACTGGTTAAGTTTCTTGAAAAAGTTTTTATTCTCGTGTCCGTTTTGATGATTTTGAAAAAAAGGCAGCCATTCCACTAATACTTGAAAAAAACACTTTGCACTCTTTAAGACACGCTGCAGATTGAGCTAGAACTAAATTTAATCGATGCGCAAAACAATGTACAAATATTGCATTCTGAAAAGTCTCTTTTACTTTGGCCTGCAGGCCCCCCAATTCACCAGCCATTACAGCGGCCCCATCATAAATTTGGGCGATAAGTTTGGCACCACACTGTAGATCATCGACTATCTGACAAACTATAGTATATAAAGCTGCGGCCGTTCATGGCGTTGCTACGTCTAAAAATCCTAAAAAGTGCTCTTGGAATTTCCCATTTGGATTTATGTAGCGTACTACGATTGACAACTGACTAATATTCGTAATATCGGTTGTTTCATCTAACATAACTGCAACAAAAAGGAGCTTTTTTATTTCTTGCTTGATCTTTTCTAAAACAATATTGCTTATCGACTGAATCAAATCATTTTGAATATGATTTGATGTACCGCGAAATATCGTGGAGTGTTCCAGATGGTTACTTAAAATTGTATCGTATTTTGCTAATAAATCAACTAAATTGATAAAATTGCCCCTATTAGCACCGCTTCGAGATTCAGTATGACCTCTAAAAACTAAGTTCATTTTCGTCGAGAAAACAAACAATATCAATAAGTCCTTTTATCACTTTCTTTCAACTGCTGATCTAATGAATGCTCAATTCGTGATTTTCCAAATGTTTATTCTTTTAGCACCGCTCCCAAATGAGTTTCACACTTACCATGCCTTTTTGTCACTTTGTGAATGTTGTTTAAATCTGAAAAGCCATTTTTATTCCAAACACCTTTTTCATTTGTGAACAGTACACATGGCCAACAAAACAATTTACACAAATTTTCACAACCCCTTAACCACTGATTAGCACTGTACACTTCAATATTAAAGTACCTATAGCATGATTTAACTTTCGTTTTTAAGAATTTTAAATCAGTTGTTGGTTTCCCATTTCTAATAATATCCAGTATATCTTGAAACGAATATGTTGAAAATCCCCTTTTCAACAAATTGCACACCACACAAACGCAAATAATATTTTCCACAGTGCTAAAACCAGCTTCCAAATTTAATAAGTAATTCTAAATCTGCGTACACGCGCACTAATATTCAACGTTTTAAAAATCACTTGTCGCCGCACCACAGGTTTAGAAACACCAAAAAAGTTTTTACAAATATAGCACAAAAGCGGAGAATAATACTAGGAAGATAAATATTAAGTATAATATTAAAATCGATATTACAATCGAGATTAAAATCTATAAAATAAAACGTATTACGTACGATGCTATACAGCTCAGATGTCAAGATTATGAAGTGGGAATGGGATGCATTTCAATAAGTTACCTACTTACCAGATACAGTTGTCTCTGCTTACATATATCGAAGTTGCGCGAGAAAAGCAGGGCCGTATCTATTGAAATTGGGTAAAAGTAAATTTTAATGATTAATATATGTGATAAATAATAATTAGGTTCTATTTATGTGTTTTTTTTAATAATCCCAGGGGAAGCACTGCTTCCCTTGCTTCCATGGACCGACCGCCACTGGTAAATAGCATAATTTCAACAAAAGAAATCATTACATCCAAGTGGTTGGGAGATAGTCTATAATAATATAGGAGTGGAAGGAGGTCACAAAGGCTTCAAAAAATGTTCTGATGTACATGGCAATCCATTTAAAAAAATTTTAGTTGACCCTGTAGAATCTTCTTGGTGTATCCTGTTTATTCGAAAAAATTTTCGGTTATAGACTTTTTTTGTCTAGTTTATTTATGTTTTTAAATCAAGTTCCTAGCTATCATAGAACTCGACATATCGAAGTCGGATACACTATTGCCCCACCACGTATATGCATATTTTGATATTTTTAATTATCAATCTGTAATAGTTAATGTCCTATTTTAATTCATAGACTTTCTCTCAGCTGACAAATCACAATTAAACAAATCTAGTTCAGATTAATAATACAAGATAAGTAACACCCATAAGAGATACGCTGATTATTATGACCGATACATGAACAACAATTTGCATGTTTACATATCAACGTATCCAAAACAAACAGGGGCGACTCCAGGCTTCAGCGTTTATTTTAATGCTTTTGCATAACTTAAAACTTAATAGGTATATAAAATTTGTTTGCTTGAGTAATGTATTTTTTCACTGCTATTCTGCTGTTGTTATTTTAATCTCTATTGTTTTTAAGTGATAATAAGTGATAAACTTTGGTTTTGTGTTATTGGGTACTGGTTAATCGATTTTTAGTTATAAAGATTTATTTAGTGAATATTTATTGAGAAACAATTAATAATAAATGTGTAGTATGCGGAAAACAACGGGGTTGATCTTTTCACAGATAAGTAAACAAAACAGATCAGGGTCAGCATAATGCGTGAATGCGACAGTGTGAAAGCTCAAAAATAACTAAAATTAATGTTAGAAATAGAAAACAACATTTGATGCCATTTGAACAGCAAAAGATCCACATTTTATTAAAAGAGATACTTATACAAAAATATTTATTTTAACTTGAATGGAAAGTTCATTCTTAAGGTGGCTCGCAAACTGTAGATATTTTAAAGTCTGTTGATATTTTTTTAATTCAATTCAAAGGTTGTTATTAAAAAAAATGTGTTTATTTTCAGATTTCCCGAGAATCTGGTGAGAAGAAAAAGTTGTCTGAGAGCTCTCAAAATCGAAAATATCAGTAAGTGGCACTACGTGTGTTCAGAACACTTAAAAATATGATTATACTATTAAAAGATCTTGATTAGAAGTCTTGAAAATCAGTACTGTTCTATTTTTTCCCCTGGCAACACTATCACCAGATTCGTCACACGTACTGTTCAGGTTATTAGAGAATTATATTGAAAATTAATAATATACTGAGTAGTAACTCATTCATACCTCATGAAATAATATCAAGTAGATATCTACAAAGAATCAACTGTTTTGTTGATATGTTACTTTTATTGCAGTGATGTTCAATGAAATCTTACTTGTTTCAGCATTAAAAATTATATTCATTCACCACCATTAGTACCCAAGATAGCCAGGTATGTTAAATTTAAAGATACAGTGCAGTGATAAAAAAAAAAAAAATTTGGATCACTGTACTCTACATTGAAGGAATTTAAAAATATCTACAATTTGATGTGCCGGACATGGCCGTTGCTTAAAAAATAAAAAAAATAAGGACCAGGGGAGTTTAAAGTGGCGGGCCCTGTATATTTAAATTTAACATACCTTGCTATATTGGGTACTAATGGTGGCAAAAGAATTAAATTTTCAGTGCTGAAACAAATGAGATTTCTTTGAAATATACAAATCTACATCACTGCAATAAAAGTAACATATCAACAAACGAGTTGATGCTCTGTAGGTACCTATCTACTTGATATAATTTCATGAAGTATGAATGAGTGACTACTTAGTATATTATTAATTTTCAATATAATTCTCTACTAACCTGAACAGTACGTGTGACGAGGCTGGTGACAGTGTTGCCAGGGGAAAAAATGGAACAGCATTGATTTTCAACACTTTTAATCCAGATCTTACAAATTATAATCACTTTTTTTTAAAGTCTTGTGAAGACACGTAGTGCCACTTATTGACATTTTCCATATTAAGAGCCTTTAGCCAACTTTCTCTTCTTTTCCAGATTCTCGGAAAATCCGAAAATAAACATTTTTAATAACAACCTTTAAAATTGAATTAAAAAATATCAATTGACTTTAAAACGTTTACAATTTGTGAGCAACCTTATGAATGAAATTTCCATTGAAGTTAAAATAAATACTTTTGTATAAGTATCTTTTTTGACAAAATGTGGATTTTTTTACTGTTCAAATGGAACCGAATGTTGTTATTTTTGTTTTTATAAAGCTATCATTAATTTTAGTTATTTTTGAGCTTTCACACTTTCGCATTATACCGGCCCTGATTTGTTTTGTTTACTTACCTGTGAAAAGATAAACAACCCCGTGGTTTTCCTCTTTGATCGCACACTACACATTTATTAGTCGTTATTTCTCAATAAATACTTATAAATACATTTTTTATAACTAAAAATGGATTATTAATCACAGTGTCAAATAACAAACCTTTAAAATCACTTAAAAACACAGATTAAAAGGACAGACTTCGTCTTACATAACGCTATTTGTTGTCAAGACGGTGATAGATCGGGCATCGATCGGGTTTCTTCGTGCTCTGTTCATGATTCTGACCAATAAGAATAAATCCAGCGATAATATTTATGTATCTCGTGTGGGATGTAGATAAATCGGACAACTTTTTATGTTTTGTTACTCATCTTCTAGTATTATTAATCTGAGGGTAAGAGACAATAACAGTCATTTGTACGGAACAATTAAAATGCGTATCTCGAGTGTCTTATTAACATTTCATGAAACCTTCTGTACTGTGTTCAAGGAATTAGTACTGTCTGGTCGGGGAAAGAAGACCCGCGGAAAGAATCTGTCTTCTGTTTAATATAAGGGGAATCTACAATAAAAGTTTTCTGCATTCTGTTCACAGTTAACACTGAATGAAATAAATGAATTAGTGCGTAGCAACTTCTTGTGATCGTTGCATCCGCACCTACTTATTGGGAGAGATATTATATTCCTCGTATATGGTTGCGCAGAAATATGGCGACTTATCGGCAATACACTCCATTGCTGTGCGGGCGCCTTCTTTCGCCGGCTGGACAGTATAGATTGCAATGTATGGGCCAGACAAATTATATGGGTCAATAGGGATACGTGGATGGTAAAATCGTAGCAGCTTTACACATACACTGTCCCAAGATAGATGTAACAAGAGGATGGACAACAAATTGTTGAATTTTGGAATGGCACTTGGGGATTCAGTCCTGCTTGAAATTGTAAGATATATCAAAAATGAGTTGATCTGAAGTCAATTTATAAAAATCGACACTAATCATAATAAACTACCTTTAATTTTCAAGATATGAAAAAAATTCCATTAAAAAAGTTGTTTACAATGCAATTTGTGTGTCTATTAAATTTCATAAATACAAATTTACTTTGTTGGAATTGCCCCTTTTTTCAATATATTAGAATTTAATTTTGAAATTTTAGAAACCATTTTTGCAAGTTGAGAGTATTCTGACATTACAAATATCTTTTCTAAAATAAATTAATATTGAAGCACCCCCAGCCCTGGGCTGCTTCATCGCGAATAAATTTCCTATAATTTTTACATAAAACTAAATTATTCCCATGCATTTATATCATTAAATTACAAATTCATTATTACATAAAAAGGGTTAAATCATTTTCTTATAATTTTGGCAGGAAACGTATGCATTCAAACTATAGAGTCTAAATTATTCAGCTAAGTAAAAGAACACAGAGTATTCATTTAATATTTTAAAACGTTGACAAAACTGTACAAAATCTCAAAGCATTCTCCAGCCGAGAAGAGATAACATAAACAAACCGACGTAAACACGTAGGGTTGTAAGAGTTTTTACTAAGAATAGTCAAAGGCTGTAAACATAGAGTCATTATATCACTTCTCACCTATAACCTCTTAAGTTTAATTTCGTGGGTAAAGCAAAGTTTAGCGTTTGGCTATCTCCGTCAAGCTGCAGACTTGAACAACGAACTCACTCAGAGGAAATCATATAAATACGCGAGGCGGCTTACGATTAGGGGTCAGATCTTTGGCAACCCCAGTGCTAGTCGCTGGCTCTCTGGAGCCTGGAAGTCAAGGATAGACCGCTCTCCCGGCTTATAGCCGCCGTCATCGTCGTGTTAACTCTTTGGCAACCCCAGTGCTTGTCGCTGGCTCTCTGAGCCTGGAAGTCAAAGAGAAACCACGACTCCGGTTATCTTAACCGCCGTTTAAGGTAGCACAGCTTCATTAGCGATCCACCGAATGGTTGTCGAAACCTCTGTGGCCTGGTCTCTGTGACCGAGGACCTATACACTGCCTTAGAAATAGGGCGCGTACACCGCCGACGCCACCGCCAACATGGAGACGAATAACACTGGGGTTACTCAGGAACTTGGGGGAGAAAGCCTCACTGAACTCTCCATGTGTTCAAGAATAGGTAAGGTCGGCATTTAAATCATTTTTATGCGTTGCCATTGTCTACGTACTCGAGCTCACTAAAATTAAGTAAACTAAGTCAATTTCTTTATTACGGGTGAAATGGCAACGCTAATCAAAGTACGATTCTATATGCTTGGGTTTCACGGTTTTTAACAATAGCTGACCGGTGGTACCACATGATTTACAGATAGGGCTTTTCCGTTATAATGCACTGCTCATTACATGTTTACTAATAATTAGTACAGTCGATATTAGTTCCGATAGTAGTTGGAACTTTTCCTTCATGTTTCAAGTTAGGTCTAAATAAGATAATACACTAAAGAATTAATGTCCAGTTGAATCTGCAATGTCTGTAATGTTATCAAATTGCACTACCCATATGGGGATCAGAGTGCCACTGTCGTGTGGGGCGGTGAGACGCCGACAAGAAAAACATGCGGTTATCTGACCACGGACCTTATCTCTCGACAGGAGTCCGGGGCCAGCTGACCAGTGTATAGCGATTAATGATTTATGGCTATCGCTCTCATAAGCGTGCCACAATACAAGCGACACTTGTCAAATTAACAAATCTACGGGGTAGTTCGTTTCATGTTGGTTTAAACCTTGACTGGTGGCATGCATACGACACACCCAAAACAATACGGGCAGTTGCTCGTCATATGTCGGGGTTCCGCTTATGCATCGAATCTTCGTTGGCCAGCCTCAGTTGTATTTGTGGTACTGTTTTATGGTAGCACCAGCCCGCGAATTAAATAACAAGGCATGGTTGTCGGTCTCTGTCCGGCTCATGTGACAGGGGACACTCTGTGCCACATACAAGGGAAGTTTCTCTTGCACCCATATGTAGAGTTCCGCATTGTCATTTAAAATACGAAGCGGAAGTTTCCGCTCATGTAACCATGTTTGGTTACATTGCAGGTTCAACTCGCCAAATATCCATGTATTTCTTATAGACAGTTGTCTAAACATAGAAATAAAAGGTGTGAAAACGTTATTTGAGTTTCCTTGACTTATTTCTACTTTCAGGTACAAAAGTGAATTCTAAACACATCAGTAATAATAAACATAAAGTCAAATCTTATGTTAAGTACTCTTTTAAAACAGATATCAGTGCAGTGCAGGTTAAGGGTCAGAATAATTGCTAAAAGTATACAAATCAAATTAAAGCAAATTAAATCTCATAAATGAAACAAAGTAATACCAAACTTTATAAACGTACCTGTGAGGTTACAATAACACAACAAATTTGGGGTCCTACCACTAAAACTAGACGATCACGAAAAAGGCCAATTAATTAAATCAGTATTACCTGTCGCTTCACGACAGGTGAGACTTAGAAAAAGGGGAATAAATTAAATACTAAAATATACGAGGGAGGGTTGTGTTGTCACACTGGTGTCGTAACCAGGATAAAATTAAATAAACAATAAATTAAATGTACGAGGGGGGTTGGGCCGTCACAATATTAGGGCATTTTTCTTCAATAACCTCTTATTTTCAACAAAAAAAAACTGACGACTATTGAAAAAGGCGGCTGTTCCAAGAAAAAAAAATTATATTCCTAAAATTTGGTAAGTAGGCACAAACTGGCATTTTAAAAAACTTTTTTTAATTGAAGTTTTTTTTCATATATTGAAAAATAAAGGTAGTTTAATTAGTCACGATTTTTATAAATTGACTTATGGAACACCCTCTACAACACCGATTTAACTCAAAATTCGAAATTTTGTTGTCCATTACACCTCTTGTTACATCTATCCAGGGACGCAGTGTATATGCCTCTACGTCTGACACAAGCTGTAAAACATTTTCTTTTGTAACACCAATATTACACAAAGCATTTTCCACTATTTCCTCAACTGTTCGCGTATTGGTTTGCAACACCCGTTTACTATATATTAACTTTTGAATAGCACTTAAAAATACCCATAATATTAATGATTTTATGTCCTTTAGAATCCATGACTTCATAAACACAAATCCACACGTACTGATTTTTTCGCATCCTCCGTGATATTGTCGACATAGTTGTATTATTAATTTTTATCCTCGCGCCATCTACACTATGACGTTTGTATGTAAAATGAATAACCAGGGAATACATATTATCTATAGTGAATAAACACAGTCTAGAACTCGCTCCGCACGCACAACTGTACTATGCTTTCCTATGGGAGCTCATGTAGACCGTTTGGGAAGTCGGTTCGGTACTCATGGAAATTGACCGGTGTCTGAATATTGCACATACAAATATTTTACTAAGCCAACGAAACGATACTGAAAATAAAAATAAACGCCACGTTTATAAGATTTATTACCAGCAGCATTACAAATGAATTTATTTTTTATATTAGTAACAACATTAATTATTTACACTTTTGTTTCTAAGATAGTGCTTTTAGCAGCGTCTTCATCTTCCTCGCGAGGCCAAGACAAGCGTTTGGCCCGCGAGGTTTGACGCTATATCCACGTCCGTCGCTGCCGCACGGCCTCATTTTCATTATCGTTGGTAAATTGTTGGTGTTTATGTCAAGAAATTGATCTCATTTCAAGATCTCTCCACTTTTTTGATTGTCCTGTTTCATCTGGAAGGTTGGTATAGCAGGTGTCTGTAGAGGAAGTTGGGCCAGGGTGATTTACATTTGTGTACGTGTTAACCTGCGCAGTTCCTGGAAAAAATGAAAACGATTAAAAATAAATAACGGCCGTATAATAAGTAGAGGAATAACAAAAAGTCACAAAAATATATTTTAAACTTTAATGCTAATTATTATAAAAAAGAAATGAATTAAACGTGTAAAAACAATCCTTACGGATAATTAATTTTAAAGTTTTCAGCTAGTACCGTAGAATGGTATGATACACAGCGGGTAATACGAAACATTTGAACAATTGAACATGTTCGATAAAACAAATTTTAAAAATAAACGAAAGTTGTCATCCAAACAGATGACAAATGACATATATGAGTGGTGGTTTTGTATGTTGTTTATTAAAGAAGAAATCATGAAAAAAAGTGAAATAAAAATTAAAATGAATCTATAAAAGTGTGCTCTGTAACTTCTTTATTATTTGATTTAAAAATATGCTCCCATGAAATTAATGTTAGTAACCTTGTCAACATAATCAAAATTTTATTAGAATGTAGGGTTATCAACCGTACTTTTTAAAGAGTGTATGTACTCTTTTGAAACTACAAATATTAAGTACTCTTACTTTCCTGTTTTAAGCCCAAATGTACTCATTTTCGAATAGAAACAACAAACTCGCAAGTTGACGTAAAATGAACTTACTCAAAAAATTCCTCTGACAAAACGAATTAAAGATTCACACTATCTGTGACATCATTAGTGACTTACATCATAAGTTTATTCAGAGAGATGATATAATTTCCTGTATTATCTTTTCCATAGTTCACAATAGGTACTTACTTCACATATGAGGCTTAAGTATACGGATCAAGTCAGATCACTAAATACACGACTAGCGGTATGAGCAGTTTACAGTCGCCCGTCTGTTGCCAGTACGATGCGCGATGGGGCGATCGCAGCGCGAATGTTAGAAGGAGCTTTTACAATAGGTTAGGATATTGCCTTGCTCAAGAAAAGAGGTCTTTTTGAGCATCTAATTTGAATTATTTATTTATTTATTTATTTACGTGTTATTTTATTTCTTTAGAGTGGTGTTATTTTTCTTTATTTTGTAGGAGAATATTAATTTATGTTTTTAGAATTACTTTTTTGTTTCGAAAAAAAATCAATATTTGATTGTGCGCTGTTCTGATATTTTTCATAATTTTAGTGTTTACTATCTGTGGTATCTCGGGAGAAGTACTAAAACTGTGAAACATTCAGATAATTTTAGTAAATACGTTAATACGTGAAAATTTCTTTAAATAAGCGATGAACACTCTCCACCGCGGCTTTAGCAATACTGATATCTGCTTTGTCTCGTATGCTCCTCCCAGCAAGTTCCCTGACGCAATTGTTAGCTTTCGTTCGTATTTTGTATTCAGACGGGCAACTGTAAACTTCGCATACTCCTAGTCGTGTATCTAGTAGTCTGGCTCGATCTGATAATGTAAATTTTAGTGAAGAATTTTTTAATATTTAATAACTCTACTTAATTATCATGCTCTAACGGGCAAGATTATAACTTGTTTTTCATATTCTCATTTCGTGATTTAAACAGTTTATTGGTTAACTGCTTGGAGTTTGATACAGAAATAGGGGACACACATACACACACAGAGTAGAGTGGATTAAGAGATTTATTAAGTATGTCCCATCACAAATGCAAATTTTCCGATGAGTTGGAAAAAAAGATATGAACAAAAAACCAAAATGGAGCATGAAGCCCTGTGAATTCTGTAACATATTAGTAGTTTTTTCCTTTTCGACTCATTGATTTTTTTCCCTTTCAGTTGGCGAAATTTTTATTTGAGTTTATTTATAACTATAGTATAGGTAGCATAAAAAAAATTATGTATCATGATATACAGGGTGAGTCATAACGTGTGTTCTCCTTCGATAATACCATTGAACCGTTAGTGATACAACAATTTATTAAAATACAAAAGTTTTTTGGGTCGATAAGATCTATCATTTAAAATTATTGTGAAATCTACAGGGTGCTTAAATTTTCTGTTACACGCAAAGAATATTTTTCTTAAATGGAACACCTTGTATATTTTGTCACCATTTTATTAAATGAAAAGAGTATTATACAGTGATATTTTGTTTTTTAGATTTGCATGCAACGTTGCCAAGTTATTTAACATTTTCTGGAAATTTAAGGATTTATAAGGGTCCGTGTAATAATTTTTATTTACCTATGAAAACAAGCTGGGTAAGCAAATATTATACTATTCTTAGTTCATACTGCACGCCAAGTATTAGTACCTTTTTTACATTATTCTATTTTACAGGGTGTCCATGACGGCATGTCAATTAATGCGAATTTCAAATGGGAAAAACTTTGTTTTTTTAAATGGAACACCCTGTATTTTTTACGTGGTTGGATTTCTCCTTCAAATTGCTTTCTTTTTTGAATAACACTTCCTATACCTAACTGTTGTATTTTTTGGAGATAATTAAGGTTTTCTCTTTAACCTCGCAATCATACTAAAAATTAATACAATTTTATCAAGAATGGTTTTGGAAAAACAAAAATTGCGGTCAGGCGAAAAATTATTTTCCATAAAATCGTAAAGGAAACAGTAAATGTAGCAAATTTATTGAAATTGAATGACAAAATTTACACCTCACCTTAGGTATGTACCTACATAAAAAAATAAAAGTGTAATTCTGAACGTAAACAGTAAATAGAAGAGAGAAAATAAAACAAGTTGCAAAATATGCTCAACGTGACCTCCTAGTTATAAATTATAAATTCTGATACTATGAAGAAATGAATCACTTACATTGTGCAACATGTTAGGCGTGGTGGTGTCGAACGCTAGTTAAGTCGAATTCTTTGCTGCATGTCTTCTCTTGTAGTTGGTGATGTTTTGTACACTAATCATTTAATGTACCCCCACAAAATAAAGTCCAATTTTGTCAAATCTGGCGACCTTGGTGGCCATTGAACTGGTCCTCCTCGACCTATTCAATTGTCACCAAATGTAACGTTTAAAAAGTTTCTTACGGCAATACTATAATTGGGTGTAGCTCCGTCGTGCTGGAACCACAGCCTCTGTAAGACATTTTGAGGACATCCGTTTAACAATCCTCTCAGTACATTTTGTAAAAAATCGAGGTACATATTCCCAGTCAAGTGACCATTAAAGAAATGCGGTCCAATTACATATTCACCTACTATCGCTGCCCATACATTGAGTGATCATCGGTGTTGATTATCTACAGTTCTCGTAAAATGAGGGTTTATGGTATCATAGTAGTGTAAGTTATGTCTATTAACACAACCATTTTTATGAAATGTGGCCTCATCAGGGAATAGCACGAAATCAAAAAATTGCGGATGTTGGTGAATCTTATTGAGAGTGCACTCACAAAATGTTACCCTATGTTCCAAATCATTTGGCTCTAGTTCCTGAAGCAGTTGAATATGATAAGGATGAAAGTTTTGTGTCCTCAATATTCTTATTACAGAGGATTGACTTATATCAAGTTGTCTATTAATTTCTCTCGTACTTTTATGCGGATCTTTAACGACACTTAATGTAACTTGAAACACTTTTTCTTCATTTGTTGCTAGTTTTGTACGTTCATGTTTTTCATAATTTACATGTCCAGTTCGTTCAAACCTTTCAAATTCAGAATGGTGAGCATGTCTTCGTTCTGGATAACGCTGAATATAAATTCTTGATGCCAATAGCGGATTTCTCTCCCCTTCTCCCAATGCATAAACCATGTCGATCAATTCTTCGTGTGAAAAATTCATAATTTATTTAACAAAAATAATTAACTCGGAAATACAGAAGAATCACCACCAAGTAAAATTAATTACGTGTAAATCACAAAATATCGGTTTGACAGCACAGTTTTTGTTTTTCCAAAGCCTTGATAAAATTGTATTAATTTTTACTATCATCGCAAGGTTAAAGAGAAAACCTTAATTTTCTCGAAAACTTCAACAGCTAGGTATAGGAAGTGTTATACAAAAAAAGAAAGCAATTTGAAGGAGGAATCCAACCATGTAAAAAATACAGGGTATTCCATTTAAAAAACCAGAGTTTTTCCCATTTGATATTCTCTTTAATTGACATGCCGTCATGGACACCCTGTAAAATAGAATAATGTAAAAAAGGTACTAATATTTAGCGTGTAGTATGAACTATGAATAGTATAATATTTGCTTACCCAGCTTGTTTTCATAGGTAAATAAAAATTATTAAACGGACCCTTATAAATCCTTAAATTTCCAGAAAATGTTCAATAACTTGGCAACGTTGCATGCAAATACAAAAATTAAATATTACTGTATAATACTCTCTTCATTTAATAAAATGGTGACAAAATATCTAGGGTGTTCCATTTAAAAAAAAGATTTTTTTGTGTAATAGAAAATTTTAGCACCCTGTAGATTTCACAATAATTTTAAATGATAGATACTCGATAGCTTTTGGTAAAAACGCGTAATTAGTAAAAAACTACATTTTTAGGGTAATTTAAAACATCATATGCCACGTAAGTAAGATGTCTTTGTTTTTCTCTCAGTTAACGACATTGTTAAAGCTAGAATGGTGAAAGATTAAAATTTCCAGAAAATATAATTTAAAGTTATGTCGTAGGTAATATTTTGCCTATTTATTGCTTCGAGTTTGAAAAATATATCTACTTCTGTTTGGGAGGTATTAAGAGCCATTTAAAGTGTACTTAAAACAGTGGTGGTTTTAAAAAATCATGTCTGCCATATCAGTTAACTAGAACTTCCAAATTTAGACTAATCCTAGGTAAAAAGTTACTTGAGAGCGTGAGCATGCAAAATTTAAACTAGATGTGGAATATATGGTTACTTGCATATAAAAAAAAATTGAAAAATTCTTCAACTTTGAAGTTTAATATTGTCTCTATTAAGAATATATTTGCCATAACTATATGCTCACGCCATAAAACAACTCTTTAAACAGAAACTGTAAAATTTATATGTAAAAATGTTGTTTCCTGATAAAAATTCCTAAAAATAAACTTTATAATCAAAAATAATTACGCTGAGAGTTGCTGTATAAATATATTTTTTACTACATGTCCATTGTCCCCTATATAATTGTAACACATATTTACGTTTCTTTCACCTAAAACTTGGAAGTTGAGTTAAATGTGTTAAAGGGCTTTAAGAGAAAACATTGATTTTTTAAAATGTTGAACACACTGTATCTCAGATATAAAGCCCTTCAGATCATGTTCAGATGAACTTTTCTTCATAATATGACGTGAGGAATCATCTTTCGAAATCTTTGACATTAGGAAACATCCTGTATTTATACAAAATATATTTACAAAAGTTGGCCCCTCGATTTCGAAAATTGCGGTTTATAAAGTTGTCGGTGCTGTTTTAGATATGAATACGGATTGCTTCTGTAATGATTAATTTGTACGTAGTATTTTCCAGAATTTCAATTTTACAGAGAAAAAAAACAACTTCATTAAAATAGCGAACAAGAAAAAAATTGTCAAAATTTTATACAGGGCATATTCCGTGTACAGGATATTCTGTGCACATGGAGTTACCATAGATTTTTTGCGGTAAAAATAAATCAATTTTACTAAATTTACCTCTATTCCAAGTTGCCTCGTTTAGTCGCTAGAGGGCATTAAAGTTGACAAAATATTTGTTTTTGTCAAATAACCGAAACGCTGCTGTATATGATTTTATTGAAATTTACGCTAATATTTTCGTACATATGTCAGTTTATGACATTGTAACCGAAATAATTACATTAACAGAAGTGTGGAAACTACCACAACTTTAAGCAAATCTGTACACAATATTTTGTGGGTGATACTACTGCTTCAATTCTTTTTTTTATCATAAAGTTAAACAATTTGTTGTTTTCTCTGTTGTAAAATTTTTATATTTCAAACAGGTTGGGCTTAATTAATTTTTTTATTATAACATCACTAATGCATTTTCGATTATTAAAACCTGACTTAATATTTCATTTCACAATTAAGTTATTATTTGATAACCAAAACGAAATTATGCATTCTAATTTACAAAAACTTGTAGTCGACTGGTCTTTCACAAAAACTGTTCAATCGTGCTTTCTAGCGACTAAATGAGGCAACTTGGAATAGAGGTAAATTTAGTTAAATGGACTTATTTTGACCGCAAAAACCTATGGTAGCTCCATGTATACGGAATATTGGGACACCCTGTATATGCAATGAATATTAGTATGAAACAAACCGGGTAAGGGCAGCAACAACTTATATCGGGTGTAACAGAATCATGGTACACCGCCCTTTTCTTCTTTAGTTTTGAAGATGATTGAAATTTGGGGTATCCTATATACATAATAAACGGCACTTTTTGACATACAATTGATTTGTTTTAACTTCCGGTTTCGCGGAAATGACACTGACTTTCGATTTTTTAAATGGAACATCCTATATATTATTGCATTTTTGAATTCCGCATAATTTTCTGGATCCAACGATAACAAATAAGTGACATTTCAAACGTCAATATCTTTATATATATAATTCTTTTGTCCGTGTGTATGTGACTGAACTCCTCCTAAACGGCTGGACCGATTTTGATGAAATTTTTTTTGTGTGCTCCAGTGGATTCGAGAATGATTTAGATTCACAATTCAGTCCACTGGAAAATGTTTATTTAATTGTGTGTCCCGATAGTTGGCGCTGCGATCAGATTCAGGAAAATTTTGTACAGGACAACGTCTGTCGGGTCAGCTAGTTTTTTATAATATGATTTTTAGTTTTCCATTTAAGTGTGCCATGACGGTTCCGATTTATTCTAAATGACCTGTGTAATGCTAGAAAAATCGAAATCCCGTCAAAAATACTAAATTACGTGATTTATAAGCAAATAAAGTTCTACAAAATGGTTTTTGCGGCTAAACTCAATTTTTTCAAATGGAACCATATTGGTACCGTGGTGCCAATATGGTATATAGGTACCACTATTAATTTATTCATATGTCGTATTAAAATGTGCGACAAATACAAACAAAATTACAGCTAAGAGAAAATAAGAAATTTTGTTCTAATTAAATGTTAAGAAGTAACCAACTAAGGTGGCTTTGAAAACAATGAAATATTTAGCTTGTCAAACATTTGTTGGTTTACCGGTGTTTTTCTTGTCTTTAAAATTTTTTTAAAATTCTTGTTAATTGTGTTCAAAATGCCGCAAATTTATACAAGAGTTGTAAAAGTGGACATGTTAATTATTTATGGGGAATGTAGAAGAAATGCTGTTGCGGCTTGACACCTTTATGCCGAACGATATCCTGATAGACAATGTCCAGCGAGAAATTATTTTAACCGTCTTGAAAATCAATTCCGAAGTGAGCCCAACAATAATCCCGAAGAAATTTCATTCCTGTTGATGGAACAGAAATTAATATTTTGGCTCGATTAGAAGTTGATAAGATTGTTTTTTTACTACTAACCTGAGAAATCACCATTATTTACTCCATTCCTCTAATGAGAAGTAGTATTTCTTTCCCTAGGTAAAAAATTATAATAAAAAAACCACCTAGGTAAATAATGAAAAATTTTCTATATTTTTAATGAAATGAATAGAAACTTGTTAACTTAATTCTAAGCAAAAAAACAAATAAACTCGGAAACTCAACACCGGTAAGTGGTATGACGAAAATTAAAACAAATTATTTAAAATTATAGTTAATTGTACAGTTATGGCAAATCATGTGTATTCCTGTATTTCCTGTATTAATAGATCTAACATTTGTAATAGGTATATTTACTTCTGTATTATGAATAATTTTCGTATTTTGTGAACATTTATTGACACTAGGCACTAAATCATCATAGCCTAGAAGTTTAGTTGTCAGTTTGACAACTAAACTCCCAGACTACTTGATATTTCGAAATATTTGAAAATAAATGGGAAATGACTAATATTAAAATCTAATCAAATCAAATATGGTAATATGTCAATGTTAATAGTAAAAAAAATTCTATATATACTTCGGTTGAGAAAGCCATTATAGACCTCGCACATTATATCCTTCGGCGCTACGCGCCTCAGGATATAAAAGTACTCGGTAAATAATAGCTCACTTCTCAGCCTAGGTATATAATATACTATTCTTTAAGGCAAATTAGGTTTGAATTGGAAATCAGTTACCAAACAGTAAGCCGAATTTTGCACAAATACCACTGTAAATCTTTTAAATACCAATTGCACCAGCACTTGTACGAAAATGATTACGAACGTAGGATAGAATATTGCAATTGGATTTTGCAGAATAACATGCAGCCAAACAATGATTTTTTGGGAATATATTTATATTTATATATATTTTATTTTCGGACGAGTCTAGGTTTACAAATTTGGGATTATTTAACCGACAAAATAGAAAATATTGGTCACAAGAAAATCAAAATTTATTACGGAAGGGTAACTTTCAAGTGCGGTTCGGTTTCAATGTTTGGCTTGGAATAATCGGTAGTAGAATCATTAGTCCAATAATATTTGAAGGACCCCTTGCTGGTGTCAGATACTTGGGATTTCTGCAAAATGGAATTGAGAACAGTTTAGCTAAATTACCTTTCCATTTACGACAGGGAATGTATTCCCAACAAGATGGCGCTCCTCCCTATAATTCAAGGATAGTAACTGATTACCTTCAACGGAGATTCGGAGAAAACGTAATTTCGACGAATGGTCCTGTGAGGTGGCCTCCAGGGTCACCTGATTTAACGCCCCTTGATTTCTTTGTTTGGGGTATTTTAAAACATATTGTATACGCAACCGTCGTTACAACCAATGAGGACCTGGAGCTACGAGTAAGACGCGCAATTAATAGCATAATGGCCCAGTAATTGGCGAACGTTCTTCGAGAAACAGCTATGCGAGTTCAGAAGTGCGTTGACGTTAATGGACAGCATTTTGAACAACTGTTGTAATGTTTTGTGTTCATTTTTTTGTATTCCAAAGCCACCTTGTGTATAACAAGGTAATTAGTAATACGATACATGAATAAATTCCTTATTAATAGTACTAATAAATGGTACCACGGTACCAATATGGTTCTATTTGAAAAAAATGAGTTTTTCCCCAAAAACCATTTCGATGAACTTTATTTGCTCATAAATTACGTAATTTAGTACTTTTGAAGGGTTTTCGATTTTTCTAGCATTACACAGGTCATTTAGAATAAATCGGAACCGTCATGGCACACTTAAATGGAAAACTAAAAATTATATTATAAAAAATATTGACGTATGAAATGTCACTTATTTGGTATCGTTGGATTCAGAAAATTATGCAAAATTCAAAAATGCAATAATATACAGGGTAATCTATTTAAAAATTGAAAGTTAGTGTCTCTTCCGGCGAAACCGGAAGTGAAAAAAAATCACTTATATGTCAAAAAGTGCCGCTTATTATGTATATAGGATATCCCAAGTTTCAATCAATTATCTTCAAAACTAAAGGAGAAAAGGGGGTGTACCATGATCCTGTTACACCCGGTATATTGAAAATAGTAGTTAATTCTTAAAACATGTTACGGTTTGATTTTACAGAGTTTGTGTAAATTAAGTGTATCATGGAAGGCATATTCTTTCATACACTAATACAAAATTTGGATAGTGGAGATCACAGTAAACGTTTACCGTCGTGGAGACTGTCATTCTGAATTTTCGTACAATTATCTGTAAAAGTTGGAATAGTGACAGAATGTGTGTGTTTCGACAATGTTTGATTTTATAATTTGTCTAATAAGAAATTCTGCAGTGTTGCAATTTTATTTATTTTCTAATGTCGAATTGTATATAATATTGAGACAAGGTAAGTAAACAGTGAGTAAAGGTGATTTCCAAAATCCCGTGTTTTTCTAAAAACTCTTCTATTGGAATCATTTAATTAAGTTATATATTAGTGTTGCTATTAATAATATCTCTAAATTAGCTGTCTGGCTTTTACCCCGTTATTTATAGTATAAGATTAAACAGAACGCTTTCGGATTAAGACCAATTAAAGGTGTTAATACAAATTGTGTACTTTAAACAAAGTTTCGTATTCCTTCTCGCGCCTGGATCTACTTCTCATTTATTAGAATTACAAATTAGACAAATACAAAATAAAAATCCTTCAGAATTAAATATCTGCATTTATACTACTTCGTAATAAAATGATAATATTTATAGTTTGTTGTTTCGATCTTTGCGCTTATATCAAATTAGGTACGATCTGCTCGTGTATTCCTATATTGCAGCAATGCATTTATAGTATCAACAAATACAGTCATAATAAGTGTAAATTAAATGTTGTTCAGTATTCGCCATTGCTAAAAGGTAGAGTTGACCTTTCTATTTATTTTTGATTTGATTATTTGATTCATACGGTTACTAATAGAGACGCGCAAAAATCCAAACAAAGTAGTTTTTATACGGACATAAAACATAGTCTGCGATAAAAGATATAGCAGTCCTAGAATCAAACAATTATATTGGTTAAATATGATTCTAACAGATATTCCCAAGTCATAATTATGAGACCCTAAAATTCAGTATTTGCTTGAAATAAAGATGCAGGCTACTGAAGCAGATAAATAAATATTGATATGCTGTTGCTGTGTTGTCCATTTATACTACCTTTCTTAACAGATATAATTAACTTTTGCCTATCGCATAACGTATTTCCAGATTTGTGGAAAATTTCACGAGTAGTACCGCTACCTAAAAACGTGATGCAATCAGTCGTTAATAATGACTTAAACCTAATAAGTATTTTACCAGTGTTGTCGAAGGTTTTGGAAAAATCTGGAATTTTCAGATACGTATACATTTATTACAATATTCTACCTATTTACCAATCAGGTTTTGGTTGTGCAACAACGTTACTAAATATCATAGACGACATTTTACGAGAAACTGATCAATGTAAATTAACTGTTCTTATAGTACGAGATCCGGCTGCAGAATTAGTGTACCCATCGAGTATTTGCTAAAAACCAAATTTTTACGCATATTTATGATTAGGAGAATATATATCTACCACGCTGCCTATCAAAATGTGGCCGCAAGTATTTTTAATTAAATTATTATTAATTGACTTTTCGGAAAAAATTTCATTGACTTGTTTTTTCAATAACATATCGTCCACTTTACGACAATATATATAAAGACTGAAAAATCACGGCTGCCGTTGCCCACTTGGCCGCACCTCTTCGCAGCCAGGTGTACACAGGTATGATTTTGTTACATTTATACGCTCATAACGTACATTTATTATTTATATAGGTATCAAATTAAAGCTAATTTTTTTCTGTTTATTATGATATACCGTTGCCTAATTAAATCTGGCCGCAAATAAGGGTTGCTGGCTGTTAAAGATGGTAAATATTAAAGGTAGAGTGAAAGAAAGCTAGCGCGTAACATCACCAGTAAGACGAGGATAGCGATTGCCAGCTATACGACGATTTAAAGCCATTGCGCATGCGTCGGATGCTAGTGTTCTCAACCACCGGTTCAAACAATAGTAGGTACGACTTAATAATTACTCCAAAAGAATTGTCTTTCTTTTCAAAATGACAAATTGAAAAATTACAAAACAAATGATAAATTAAAAAATTACAAAAAAAATGACAAATTTAAAAATTACAAAAAAAAATTGATATTGATGAAAAATAAAGCTTATATAAAAGAAAATTTTATTGTCCAAGTATTGTTTGAAAAAATATTAGGTCTGGTGATGTTACGCGCTAGCTTTCTTTCACTCTACCTTTAATATTTACCATCTTTAAAAGCCAACAACCCTTATTTGCGGCCAGATTTAATTAGGCAACGGTATATCATAATAAACAGAAAAAAATTAGCTTTAATTTGATATATAAATAATAAATGTACGTTATGAGCGTATAAATGTAACAAAATCATACCTGTGTACACCTGGCTGCGAAGAGGTGCGGCCAAGTGGGCAACGGCAGCCGTGATTTTTCAGAGTCTTTATATATATTGTCGTGAAGTGGACGATATGTTATTGAAAAAACAAGTCAATGAAATTTTTTCCGAAAAGTCAATTAATAATAATTTAATTAAAAATACTTGCGGCCACATTTTGATAGGCAGCGTGGTAGATATATATTCTCCTAATCATAAATATGCGTAAAAATTTGGTTTTTAGCGAATACTCGATGAGTACACTAATTCTGCAGCCGGATCTAGACTATTATACTTTCAGATTATTCCACAGCCTTCGACACTATCAATCATCAAATATTGTTAGCAATGTTACGTTACATTAGCTTTTCAGATAATGGGGTTGAATTAATAAATAATTACCTAACAAATAGGTCCTAGTTTGTTGAAACTTCAAACGGGGTTTCCGATTTATGCAATATGTTATGTGGTGTCACACAAGGCTCAATATTGGGTCCGCTGTTATTTAGTACTTATATTTGTAACATATCAGCTAATTTGGAACATGTAAAAATTCATTATTATGCAGATGACACACAATTATACTTCGCCTTTTTTACATTCCGATTTACGTAATGCTAATGATATAATAAACAATGAACTTGGCAACATTATTATTGAATCTGAAAAAACATAATTTAAAAATAAACCCTAATAAATCATCAGCACTAGTATTTGGCAAAAATCATCTTTTGGTGGAACAAAATATTAATATAAAAATAAATGGTATTAATTTGCCATATGCAAATATTGCAAAAAATTTAGGGGTTCATTTGGACACAGATATGCGTTTTAAGAAGCATGTCTCAAAGTGTCTTCAGAAAGCTTATATAAACTTAAAATTATTATATCTTCATTGGCACCTTTTGAGTACTGCTCTTAAAATTAAGCTAACCGACGCACTTGTGTTAAGCCATTTTACCTACTGTGATGTACTTTATGGTCCTTGTATAGATAGTATTGATAAAAATCGATTCGAAAAAATGCAAAAGTCGTGTTTAAGGTTTATTTATGGTATAAAAAGAATATGAACAAGTATCGCACAAGTTAAAAGATGCAAATTGGCTTATATACCCTTATAATAAAATAAAATTTAGAACTGACATACATACTTTGAATTTGAGATTTAAAGGACACATATCTCTACTTCCTCATAAAAGTGCTTTATTTTGTAGATCTTTACATACAACATATTTCAGTTGTATAATAATTTGCCCACTTCTTTTAAAACACTTTCACATGGTACATTTAAACTGAAACTAAAACAATATCTCTTGAATTCTTAAGTTGTCTTGCTTATTAATATTCTTGTAATATCTGTATACATAAACGCTGGTTGTTTTTTTGTTTGTTATTTTTTTTATTTTTCTCTTATTGTGTAATAGTTATTCAATATGGATTATGAGTATAATTAATTAGTAGTGATGCCGGCAGTAGTAGCTTTAACCTTAAAAGAATTCCAGGCCATGGGCGGCGTCTAATCGCGTATATTATAGATATAAAAAATAATCAATAACATTAAAGAAACCATTAGTATGTTTAGTGATGTGAGCGTGGATATACGATACAGTCACATCACGGTCATAATGAAAATTACTATCATGTTATTTTGCACTGTGATGACAGGATGCCAAAAGTGTCACTTGTGTCAAATATTAATATGACGACGTCATTTTCATTATGACGGTGAAAACAAGCCGATTTCTGCTTTTGTCGAATATGTTAATGGAAGAAGCAAATTAATTACTGATTAAAATGGTTTCTTTAGTTGAAAATTTAAAATGCTTTGTTTATTTGATTATGTAGCTCATACGGGGATTATTTATTAAGAGCAGTGCCATATACAAACCTCAGCTTAGTTGTATTTAAACCTGCGTTTTCACCAGATATCTAACTTAAATCTATAAATCGCTGTTAAATTTTTTTCTGTCAGTAATATCGAAAAACTAAGACATATGATTCATCCTAAATACCATACAGATTTAATATATAATCATATAGGTAACCATAATTGATGCGTATTTTTTCATTAATAGGAAATACGATTATTTAGTTTCATAAAATGACACTTGGAGCTCGTACCGGAGATCGTGATATTTGGTCCGTTTCTCCTCCTCCTTCAAGGTGACGATAACTCGATGACATACATCACCTTGAGTTGATTGTCGAGGAGGACTGTGTCAGGCTTGTTGGCTTGGATTAGCCTGACAGTCGGGAACGAGTAGTGGCAGGCCATAATGCATCCCTCGGTCTCCGACTTCAGCCCGGCTGACCTTAGAAAGGCGAATGTCAGCCTGGTCGATAAACCCAGTGTTTCTATGTTCTTATAGAAGACACCATGCTGGGATTTATCGACGTTCTGCCGAAACAGATTTTTTTGTTCGGCTGCTCTAACTCGGGCTTTCAGGTAATTTGGCTGAAGTTCAGTGAGTGACTCTACATCAGCACCTCGCCGACCACCTCGCCTGGTGTCGATTGCGAGACCGAGTTCATCTGCTGATGTTTTTTGCTGCCTTGAACAATCCTGCTCCCACTCCTACAGTTTCGTGATGTTTTACAAACTGCAAGAGGGGATCTGAGTTCCTGAGGATGTTACATGCCATACTCAGTACTACTCTGCCATGCGTATACTCCAGGCTCAAGAGTCCTCTGCCACGAGGAACGAACGATCTAGGATGAATATTTCTGTGAATATTCATCATTTTGCGGGTATCTCTGTCTAATTGGCGCAGCTCATCTACCGTCCACTTTACTACTCCGAAGAAGTAGAGCAGAACCGGAACGGCAAGCATATTGGTTGCAAACACCTTGTTCTTCCCCGAAAGTTCGGAAAACCAAGACTTTCGGAGGCGGTGTCTGTACTTGCCGCAAAGAGATTCCTTTATTTGTGTTATATCCTGGATGTGCCTTTGTTGCACACCCAGATATGTATACGTCTCTCCGGCATCCAGATGTCTTAGGATGCTTTCGTCTGCGAGCTGCACATCTTCAGGGATTCCCCGCATCGTCCTCTCTTGAGGTGGACGACTGCACATTTGTCCAACCCGAACTCCATACCAATGGCCCGCGTATATTCTTCGACCACCCTAGGAGCGCTTTGTAGTTAGCGCTCTCCGGAGGTATAAAGTTTAATGTCATCCATATAAAATAGATGAGTGACCTTATGCCTCCGGTCGCTGGGTGGCCCACAATGATATCTGCGGGTTTGGCGGAGTCCAACAGACAATGGTAGCAGTGAGATGCAAAACAGGAGAGGACTCAGGGAGTTACCCTGAAAAACTCCTCTCCTAAATAGCACCTGCTCTGTCGTGACCAGCTGTGCACCTGATGTTATGGTGAAGCGAATCTTCCAGACCGGCAGCAGCTGTGCTATGCATCTCACTAGTGGTGCTGGTACCGCAAAACATTCGAGCAAGTGCAACAATAGCTCGTGTGATGTTGTATCAAAGGCCTTGCGGTAATCAATCCAGGCCATCGATAGATTCCGCTTGTATTGTACAGAATCTTGTGTGCCATGCCCTTCTTGGCACCACGCTGTTCGTGTATCTGTTGGAAGATCGCATCAACAGACCTCAGTGTCCTAGCATACAAGATACGTGTAAATATCTTGTAGCAGGAGTTGAGGCAAGTGATTCAAACATGAGTTGAAAACTCGCGCCAGACGGCGGTGAGTGGAAGGAAATTTCTTCCACCACCAGTTGTTAATGCCGTCTGGGCCCGGGGCAGCGAAGTTCTTGCTACCAACAAGTGCTTGTTGGACTTCCTCCGTACTGATTGCCGGGCACACTTCTTCTGGCTCTTCAAAATGTCTGTGGCACAGAGCCTCGAAGTGTGCAATTGCTGGAATGCCGCTATTAAATGGAAGCGTCGTTTCGTAGATTCCTTTCCAGAAGGTTTCGACATCTTCTACAGTCGGCGGATTATCTACAACAAGCTGTGGTTCTTGAAAGAGGGGGGAAGGGATCGTATAGAGCAAATTGTTTTGCTCTATACTCCTCACCCGCCTCTTCAACGTTTTCTTTACAGCCATTAGCGCTCGGATCCTATCTATCTTATTAATATTATTATTATTATTATTATTATTATTATTTTCCTCGAATCTATTGATACGTATAGAGAACTCGATAGGAACATACATGTGACAGATTAAACGAGCATATTTTAACTAAATGTTGTGGAAAAAAGTGTCACGTTTTTAAAATAATAAAGTTGCACAACAGAATGTTGTGCAAATAATTGTTGTGCAAAATGATTGATCGTGAATACGCCCCTTTACTCAAAAAAATATTTTCCTCGCTTTAACATGTGCAAAAGTTCATACCATATTAGAAACATCTATTGTTCTGTCAATTTCATTTCCTATTGAAATAATTGACAATCTTTGTTCGCCCATAGTGTTCCTTTAAAAGTTTTTAACTATTTTTAATTTTGAAAACGATCTTTCTGCCGAAGTCACTAAAACATGCAGTTAAAATTTCACTAAAACTACTGCACGAAGAAAAATTTTTAATTAGTATAAATTCGGATAATTCCATTATGGAATTCATTTTGGACAAATCATTTTTAAAAATCTGTCTAAATGAGAGCAGTTGAGACGAAATCGTGTCTGAAATATCTTCCGAATATTTTACATATACCCATCTGAGACAATTCTTCATCTGAAGCATTATATAAAATATATGGAGATAAAACGTGAAAAGTTGTGTAAAATTTATTTAGTTCAGAACCTCGATTTCTTATTTGAATTATAATAATGTCCAACGTTTTAAAAAATACATTTATTTTGAATCAGTCATCGTTCGACTGTATTTGAAAATGATTATTAGATTCACCAAAAAAATCTCTTGGCCTAGATATTCTTTTTTCTCATAAATTCTGTGCTCGTTCCCCATTCCCCAGATAAATTATCTGCTTCATTTTTTATTAAATGAAAATCGATCCGCATTTTTTTTATATTTTCATATGAATTATTGAACACTTTTTGATACATTTTCGATATTTTGCTGTTTGTTTGCAATAACTTGGATACAGTATCGATATTTTTTAAAATTTTTGTTCCTAGAACAATTAAAAAATTCTCTCTAACTTTTCTAAACAGATTTTTAAATGATTTGGCTTCATCAATTTCAGTTTTATTGCCAGATGTTAAAATGATTTTTGAAAAAGCGTTTAAGACATCTAAACCGAAGGGCCTCTAGCGCATCATGTCTGGACGAACATCGAATATGTGTAAATTTTTTTAAAGTTATTCTACTTTTTGTTAAATTAAAGTTTGTTTCTAAAAAGGGCCCACCTTTTTTATGCTGTGCCCAAAAAATATATAAACACTGTCAACTAAATCATAAAAATTCCGAATTTCCTCAACATTTTTAACAGAGTCGTTGAGTATTAAATTTAAAGTATGAGCCGAGTAATGTACATGGTGCATTAGGAATACCTTTTAATATTTCGGCTTGAACATTGTTAATATTAAAATATTAACATTGGATCAAAAAAACAATTATTTAATCGTTTACAACTATTTCCCTTTAAAAATATACTAATGTGATTAATGTGTTCACTATAACAGTTCGTGACCTAATACTGATTCTCTCAAATCTGTGTTCCCCGCTCGCATATATATATATATATATATACATATATATATATATATATATATATATATATATATATATATATATATATATATATATATATATATATATATATATATATATATATATATATATATATATATATATATATGCGAGCGGGGAACACAGATTTGAGAGAATCAGTATTAGGTCACGAACTGTTATAGTGAACACATTAATCACATTAGTATATTTTTAAAGGGAAATAGTTGTAAACGATTAAATAATTGTTTTTTTGATCCAATGTTAATATTTTAATATTAACAATGTTCAAGCCGAAATATAATAAAAGGTATTCCTAATGCACCATGTACATTACTCGGCTCATACTTTAAATTTAATACCCAACGACTTCTGTTAAAAATGTTGAGGAAATTGGAATTTTTATGATTTAGTTGACAGTGTTTATATATTTTTTGGGCACAGCATAAAAAAGGTGGGCCTTTTAGAAACAAACTTTAATTTAACAAAAAGTAGAATAACTTTAAAAAATTTACACATATTCGATGTTCGTCCAGACATGATGCGCTAGAGGCCCTTCGGTTTAGATGTCTTAAACGCTTTTTCAAAATCATTTTAACATCTGGCAATAAAACTGAAATTGATGAAGCCAAATCATTTAAAAATCTGTTTAGAAAAGTTAGAGGAGAATTTTTAATTGTTCTAGGAACAAAATTTTAAAAATATCGATACTGTATCCAAGTTATTGCAAACAAACAGCAAAAATATCGAAAAATGTCAAAAAGTGTTCAATAATTCATATGAAAATATAAAAAAATGCGGATCGATTTTCATTTAATAAAAATGAAGCAGATAATTTAGCTGGGGAATGGGGAACGAGCACAGAATTTATGAGAAAAAGAATATCTAGGTCAAGAGATTTTTTGGTGAATCTAATAATCATTTTCAAATACAGTCGAACGATGACTGATTCAAAATAAATGTATTTTTTAAAACGTTGGACATTATTATAATTCAAATAAGAAATCGAGGTTCTGAACTAAATAAATTTTACACAACTTTTCACGTTTTATCCCCATATATTTTATAAATGCTTCAGATGAAGAATTGTCTCAGATGGGTATATGTAAAATATTCGGAAGATATTTCAGACACGATTTCGTCTCAACTACTCTCACAGACAGATTTTTAAAAATGATTTGTCCAAAATGAATTCCATAATGGAATTATCCGAATTTATACTAATTAAAAATTTTTCTTCGTGCAGTAGTTTTAGTGAAATTTTAACTGCATGTTTTAGTGACTTCGGCAGAAAGATCGTTTTCAAAATTAAAAATAGTTAAAAACTTTAAAAGGAATACTATGGGCGAACAAAGATTGTCAATTATTTCAATAGGAAATGAAACTGACAGAATGATGTTTCTAACATGGTATGAACTTTTGCACATGTTAAAGCGAGGAAAATATTTTTTTTGATAAAGGGCGTATTCCGATCAATCATTTTGCACAACAATTATTTGCACAACATTCTGTTGTGCAACTTTATTATTTTAAAACGTGACACTTTTTCCACAACATTTAGTTAAAATATGCTCGTTTAATCTGTCACATGTATGTTCCTAGTCGAGTTCTTCTATACGTATCAATAGATTCGAGGAAAATAATAATAATAATAATAATATTAATAAGATAGATAGATCCGAGCGCTAATGGCTGTAAAGAAACGTTGAAGAGGAGGGTGAGGAGTATAGAGCAAAATAACCTGCTCTATCACGATCCCTTCCCGCCTCTTTTCAAGAACCACAGCTTGTTGTAGATAATCCGCCGACTGTAGAAGATGTCAAAACCTTCTGGAAAGGAATCTACGAAACGACGCTTCCATTTAATAGCGGCATTCCAGCAATTGCACACTTCGAGGCTCTGTGCCACAGACATTTTGAAGAGCCAGAAGAAGTGTGCCCGGCAATCAGTACGGAGGAAATCCAACAAGCACTTGTTGGTAGCAAGAATTTCGCTGCCCCGGGCCCAGACGGCATTAACAACTGGTGGTGGAAGAAATTTCCTTCCACTCACTGCCGTCTGGCGCGAGTTTTCAACACATGTTTGAATCACTTGCCTCAACTCCTGCTACAAGATATTTACACGTATCTTGAATGGTAGGACACTGAGGTCTGTTCATGCGATCTTCCAGCAAATACACGAACAGGGTGGTGCCAAGAACGGCATGGCACACAAGATTCTGTACAATACAAGCGGAATCTATCGATGGCCTGGATTGATTACCGCAAGGCCTTTGATACAACATCACACGAGCTATTGTTGCACTCGCTCGAATGAAACGCAGGTACCAGCACCACTAGTGAGATGCATAGCACAGCTGCTGCCGGTCTGGAAGATTCGCTTCACCTGATAATATCAGGTGTGCACAGTTGGTCACGACAGAGCAACACGTATTTAGGAGAGGAGTTTTTCAGGGTAACTCCCTGAGTCCTCTCCCTGTTTTGCATCTCACTGCTACCATTGTCTGTTGGACTCGCCAAACCCGCAGATATCATTGTGGGCCACCTAGCGACTGAGTGCATAAGGTCACTCATCTATTTTATATGGATGACATTAAACTTTATACTTCCGGAGTGAAAGCGCTAACTACAAAGCAGCCCTTAGTGGGTGGTCGAAGAATATACGCGGGCCATTGGTATGGAGTTCGGGTTGGACAACTGCAGTCGTCCACCCCCAAGAGAGGACGATGCGGGGAATCCCTGAAGATGTGCAGCTCTCGCAGACGAAAGCATCCTA